>JAJIBD010008244.1:0-65691 GCA_021461705.1 Cryptotis parvus
CTATTTATCTTGCATGAGGTACCAGTGAACTTTTTGTTCCTACACTCCTTGCAACCCACCCAAACTCTGCAAACAGCCCACACACCTACTAACTATACTATCTAGTCACCCAAGAACTCACATTTGCAACCTACAATAGTCATAATGGTAAAGCAACGCAAAAATTCCATCAAGTTCAGTGAGTAAAGTCACTAGTCCAGATGAGCCAAGAAATACCGATGAGTTGTATAACCTCTCTGATAAGGAATTTCGGAAAGAATTGTTAAGGATGCATAAGGAACTCAAAGAAGCAATGGAATGCAAAATCAATAAAATACAAGAGGACATGAGAGAAGAAGTGAGGAAAATGCAAATGGAAATGACAGATATTAAAAATGAGGTAAATGAAATGAAAAACACAGTGGAAGGCCACCATAGCAGAATAATAGCTACTGAAGAAAGAATTAGTGATCTCGAAGACGAGTTCCAAAGATTTTTTACACAGCACCAGAAGATGGAAAAAAAGACTCACAATTACCGAACAGACAACAAGAGATAATCGGGATGAAGCCAGAAGAAACAACATACAGATCATTGGGGTCCCAGAAGGGCAAGAAGAAAACCCTGATGAAGAAGAAACTGTCAAAGCCATCATCACTGAGAAGTTCCCGGAAATAAAAGAACGCTTGCCTCAAGATCGAGTCCCGAAGGATACCAGCTAAAAGAAACCCCAACAAGAATACTCCAAGACACATCTTAATTAGAATGACATAAACTATAGATAGAGAAAGAATACTGAAAGCAGCAAGATCAAAGAAGGAAATCACATGCAAAGGAACATCTCTAAGATTTACAGCAGACTTCTCTGATGAAACACTCTGAACTCGAAAACAATGGTGGGATATTGTGAAAAGGCTCAATGAACTGCAGGCCTTGCCAAGAATTCTGTACCCGGCCAGACTCACATTCAGATATGAAGGAAAGATACACAACTTCATGGATAAGCAACAACTCAGGAACTTCACGGACTCAAAACCAACTATAAAAGAAGGACTGAAGGGTCTACTGTAATACGACCAAACCCAAAAAGCACAACAAGCAGAAACAGAAAGATGGCACAAAATCCAATGACCAATTAAGAGACACAGAGTGACAAAATGGATTAAAAAATTGAACCCAACATTCTGCTGTCTACAAGAAACACATCTGAATAATCAGAACAAACACAGACTCAAAGTCAAAGGTTAGATGACCATTCTCCACACAAACAACTCCTCAAGAAAGGCTGGTGTGGCCATACTAGTATCAGATAATATAGAATTCAGGCTGAAAAAGTTTAGAAGGGACAACGAAGGCCATTTCTTATTAATTAAGGGTATGTATATCAGGAAGAAATTACACTACTAATCATATATGCACCCAACGAGGGGCCAGCAAAATATATAAAACAACTGCAAAGAGACCTCAAAGAAGACATTAACAGTAACACAACAATAGTTGGAGACTTCAACACTGCTCTATCAACTATGGATAGATCAACAAGACTGAAACTCACCAAGGAAATATTGACCCTGAAAGAAGAAAAGGAAGAAAGAGAGATAGTAGATATATACAGGGCTTTTCATGCCAAAAAACCGGAATACACATTTTTCTCTACTCACATGGAACATTCTCCAAGATAGACCACATGCTGAGCCACAAAGCATACCTCAATAAAATAAAAAAAGATAGAAATTGTGTCAACTATCTTTTCAGACCATGATGCACTGAAAATGGAAGTTAACCATACACACAAAAACAGGGAGTCAAACCAAACACCTGGAAACCGAACAGCTCACTGCTGAACAACCAATGGGTCATAGAGAAATCAAACAGTAAATCCAAAGATTTCTGGAAACAAACGAAAATGAAGACATCAACTATAAGAGCATGTGGGACACGGCAAAAGCTGTGTTAAGAGGGAAGTTTATAGCTCTACAAGCATTCATCAGGAAACAAGAAAGGGCCAAATAAATAACCTGACTACACAGCTGAAGATATTAGAAAAGACCAACAAAAGGAGCCCAACCCAGGCAGAAAAAAAGGAAATAATAAAACTTAGAGAGGAAATCAATGAGTTGAAAACCGAAAAAAAAAACAATCCAAAGGGATTAATGAAACCAAGAGCTGGTTCTTTGAAAAAAATAAACAAGATTGACAAGCCATTGGCAAGATGGACAGGGAAAGAGAGAACTCAAATAAACAGAATAAGAAATAAAAATGGTGACATCACAACAGAAACCACAGAAATCCAAAAGATCATCAGAGATTACTTTGAGAGCCTGTACGCCATGAAACCTGAGAATCTAGAAGAAATGGATAAATTCCTGAAATCCTATAACATCCCAAGGCTGAAAAAAGAAGACCTGAAATACCTGAATAAGCCTATCACCATTGAGGAAATTAAAACAGTAATTAAAAGTCTGCCCAAACACAAAAGCCCAGGTCCAGAAGGATTCACTAGCGAACTCTACCAAAGCTTTAAGGAGGTCCTACTGCCAGTCCTTTTCTTTTTTTTCTTTTTTTAAAAATTTTTTATTATAACACCGTGAGACATACAATTACAAATGTGTTCACAATTGGTTCTTGGTAATACAGTATTCCAGCACCCATCCCTCCACCACTGCCCCATTTCCACCACCAATGTACCCCATCCCTCCCACCCCCGACCCCCAGGCTGCCTCAACAGCAAGTAGCCCTGTTTCCTCTCTTTCTCTCTCTGTCTCTCTCTCTCTGTCTCTGCATCTCTCTCCCTCTTATTTTACACATTGTGGCTAGCCCTGCAGATACTTAGAGTTTATCACTTAAGTCTCTTTGTGTATATTCAATGGTGAGTTTTAATCTGCCATTACCATTTCCCACATTTAGTAAAACACTGGTATCTATTTATATCCTACTAATGAATGCAGTCATTCTATATCTGTCCTTTTCCTTCTGACTAATTTCACTCAGCATGATAGTCTCCATGTCCATCCATTTGCAGGTAAATTTCATAATTTCATTTTTTCTGACAGCTGCATAGTATTCCATAGTGTACATGAACCACAGTTTCTTTAGCCAGTCCTCTGTTCTCGGGCATTTAGGTTGTTTCCAGATTCTAGCTATAGTGAATAGTGCAGAGATGAATAAAGAAGTACAGATAGTGTTTCTGCTATGTGTTTTTCGGTCTCCGGGTATATTCCCAGGAGTGCTATTGCTGGATCAAATGGGAGCTCAATGTCTAGTTTTCGGAGGAATGCCCATATTGTTTTCCAAAAGGGCTGGACCAGTCGGCAATCCCACCAACAGTGGATGAGAGTCCCTATTTCCCCACATCCATGCCAGCACCGGTTGTTCTTGCTGTTTGGATGTGTGCCAGTCTCTGTGGTGTGAGATGGTACCTCATTGTTGTTTTGATTTGCATCTCCCTTAATAAAGATGAAGAGCACTTTTTCATATGCCTTTTGGCCATTCGAATTTCTTCTTTTTTTGGAAGCTTCTGTTCATTTCTTCTCCCCATTTTTTGATGGGGTTGGCTGTTTTTTTCTTGTGAAGTGCTACCAGTGCCTGATATATCCTGGATATTAACCCCTTGTCAGATGGGTATTGGGTGAATATCCTTTCCCACTCTGTGGATTGTCTTTGTATCTTGGTCACCATATCTTTTCAGGTGCAGAAGCTTTTCAATTTTATATAATCCCATTTGTTTATCTTTGCTTCCATTTGCTTGGTCAGTGGTGTGTCGTTTTTAAAGATACTTTTCGTTTCGATGTCGTAGAGCGTTTCTCCTATGTTTTCTTCGATGTACCTTATAGATTCATGTTTGATGTTGAGATCTAGAATCCATTTTGATCTGACTTTTTGTGCATGGCGTTAAAAGGAGGTCTAAGTTCATTTTTTTTAAACGTAGCTGCCCAGTTTTCCCAGCACCATTTGTTGAAGAGGCTTTCTTTGCTCCACTTAATATTTTTTGCTCCTTTATCGAAGATTAAGTGGTTGTATATTTGAGAGTGTGTTTCAGGATATTCAGTTCTATTCCATAGGTCTACAGGTCTGTCTCTATACCAATACCACACTGTCTTAATTACAACTGCTCTGTAGTAGAGCTTGAGGTTGGGGAAAGTGATACCTCCCATCTTCTTTTTCCCAAGGATTGCTTTAGCTATTCGTGGGGGTTGTTATTCCATACAAATTTCAGGAGTGTTTGTTCAATTTCTTTGAAGAACATCATGGGTATCTTTATAGGAATGCATTGAATCTGTATAAAGCTCTAGGGAGTATTACCATTTTGATAATGTTAATCCTTCCAATCCATGAGCAAGGAAATGTGTCTCCATTTCCTCAGGTCTTCTTTTATTTCCTGAAGTAACGTTTTGTAGTTTTCTTTGTCAGAGATCCTTTACATTCTTTGTCAAAATGATTCCTAGGTATTTGATTTTCTGCTGCGCAATTGTGAAATGGGATAGTTTCTTTTAATGTCCCTTTCTTCTCTTTCGCTGTTTGCATATAGGAAGGCCATTGACTTTTGGGTATTGATTTTGTACTCTGCCACTCTACTATAGGAATTTATTATGTCCTTTTCAAGCTCTTCCAGGAAATAGAAGAAATAGAAACACTCCCAAACAGCTTCTAAGAGGCACATATCACCCTGATACCTAAAGCAGGGAGAGAAAACACAAAGAAAAAAAAAACAACAGACCAATATCCCTGATGAACACGAATGCTAATATCTTCAACAAAATACTAGCAAACAGAATCCAAAGACTCATCAAGAAGATTATACATCATGACCAAGTAGGATTCATCCCGGGAATGCAAGGATGGTTCAACATTCACAAGTCAATCAACATAATAAATCATATCAATAAAAAAGAAAAAAACATATGATACTATCAATGGGACGCAGAGAAAGCATTTGACAAGATCCAGCACCTGTTCATGATTAAAACCCTCCAAAAAATGGGAATCGAAGGGACTTTCCTCAAGATAGTTACAGCCATCTACCAAAAGCCCACAGTGAGCATCATTTCCAATGGGGAAAAATTGAAAGCCTTCCCCCTGAGATCAGGGACAAGACAAGGTTGCCCACTCTCACCTCTTTTATTCAATATAGTACTGGAAGTACTTGCCATAGCAATCAGAGAAGAAAAAGGACATCAAGGGCATCCAGATAGGCAAGGAAGAAGTCAAGCTATCATTATTTGCAGATGACATGATATTATACCTAGAGAACCCTAAACTCTCTACCAAAAATCTCCTAGAAACAATAGACGCATATAGTAGAGTGGCAGGATTCAAAATCAACACCCAAAAGTCGGTGGCTTTCCTATATACAAATAACGAAAGAGAAGAAAGGGATATTAAGGAAACGATTCCATTCACAATTGTGCCACAGAAAATAAAATACATAGGAATCAACCAAGTGTCTAAAGGACCTGTACAAAGAAAAATACAAGACACTGTTCCAAGATATAAAAGAGAACGTAAGGAAATGGAAACATATTCCCTGCTCATCAATGGGGAGAATCAACATTGTCAAATGGTAATACTCCCTAGAGCTCTGTACAGATTCAATGCAGTCCCTGTAATGATACCCATGACATTCTTCAAAGAAATTGACGAAACACTCTGAAATTTGTATGGAACAATACCCCCAAGGATAGCTAAAGCAATCCTTGGGAAAAAAGAAGATGAGAGGCATCACCTTTCCCAACTTCAAACTATACTACAAGCCAGTAATAATTAAAACAGCATGGTATTGGAATAAAAACAGACCTGTGGACCTATGGAATAGAATTGAATATCCTGTATCCTGACACCCAACCTCAAACACATGATCATTTAATCTTTGATAAAGGTGCAAAGAGTCCAAAATGGAGTAAGGAAAGCCTCTTCAACAAGCGGTGTTGGGAAAACTGAGCAGCGACATGTGAAAAAATGAATTTGACCTCTGTCTAACACCATGCACAAAAATCAGACCAAAATGGATTAAAGATCTCAATATCAGACTTGAATCCATAAAGTACATTCAAGAAAATATAGGAAAAACCCTCCACAACATTGAAGCTAAAGGCATCTTCAAAGGTGAAACATCACTAACAAAGCAACTAGAAGAAAAGATAAACATATGGGACTACATGAAACTAAAAAGCTGCACCTCAAAAGAAACAGTGACTAAGATGGCAGTCCACAGAATGGGAAAGAACATTCACCCAATACCCATCTGATAAGGGGTTAATATCCAGGATATATCAGGCACTGGTAGAACTTTACAAGAAGAAAACAAACAACCCCATCAAAAAATAGGGAGAAGAAATATACAGAAACTACAACAAGGGAAGAAATTCAAATGCCAAAAAACATATGAAAAAATGCTCATCTTCACTAATCATCAGAGAGATGCAGATCAAAACAACAATGAGATATCATTTAACACCACAGAGACTGGCACATATTCAAAAGAGCAAGAACAACAAGTGCTGGCGTGGATGTGGGGAAAAGGGGACACTCATCCACTGTTGGTGGGAATGCCAGCTGGTACAGCCTTTCTGGAAAACAATATGGACATTCCTCCAAAGACTAGAAATTGAACTCCCATTTGACCCAGCCATACCACTCCTGGGAATCTACTCTGTGAAACCAAAAATACACAGCAGAAACACCATCCCTACTTTTTGTTCATAGCAGCATTATTCACAATAGCCAGTATCTGGAAACAAACAGAGTGCCCTAGAATCAATGACTGGATAAAGAAGCTTTGGTACATCTACACAATGGAATACTATGCAGCTGTTATGAAAAATGAAGTTATAAAATTTGCCTATAAATGGGTGGACATGGAGAAGATTATGTTGAGTTAATTAGCCAGAAGGAGAGAGACAGATACAGAATGACTGCATTTATTTGCATGGCATAGATATATATGTGCATATTGTGATGCCAATATCCAAGGTCAAGTGAAACAGGACCTTGTATCAGAAGGTCTTGTCAAGGGTGGAAATTGCCGCAATCATGTGGGAGTCAGAGGCTGGGTAGGACAGAGAATGGAACAGTGTGCTGACAATTGTCGAGGGTACTAGTGCCAACCTAGAACTGAGCATTAAATACAGGCAAAAGGATACACATGACAACCCTTTAATGTATGTTCTGAAGTCCATAGTCTGGAGGGGAAGGAAAGGAGAGAGAGAGAGAGAGAGAGAGAGAGAGAGAGAGAGAGAGAGAAAGGGAAAGAAATGGGGAACCTGCCATGGAGGTGGGCTGGTGGAGGGGGGGGGAATCGGGTAGTTGGTGGTGGGAGATGGGCACTGGTGAAGGGATAGGTGCTGGAACACTGTATGACCAAAACCCAGGTATGAACTTTTTAATCTTTATCAAAGATTAAATGATCTTTGTGATTGAGTATCTCACGGTGGTATAATAAAATACTTAAAAAAAATAAAAAGAATTAAAAAAATAAAGTGACAAGTAGAAGAAAAACCAACTATAAATGATTTTTCAATTCATATTGCCTTAATAAAATAAAACATTGAAAGAAAAAGGGAATTGGTGCTGAGAAGAGGGAGATTCTTTTTTATTATTGAATCACCATGCAATATACCATTACAAAACTGTTCATGATTAGGTTTCCATCTATACAGTGTTCCAACACTCATCCCTCACTGTGCACTTTTTCCACCACCAATATGCCCTTATATCCTCCTTCTACCCCCTGCACGCTACCTTCAGCCTGTCTCTATGTCACACACTTTCCTTCTTTGTCCCTCTCTCCCATTGGGCATTACGGTTTGCAATACTGATACTAAGAGGTTATCATGTTTTTCCTTTACCTGTTCTGCACAGAGTGCTTATAGAGTGGTTACTGACCACTGTCTTTGTCATAGTGGTACCTTCCCTATCCTGACGATTCCCAAGAGATTGTAAAGGGTTTCCAAGCATGGACCAAACCTCCCTGCCCTTGTTTCTACTTTTCTTGGATATTGGTTTCATATTATGTTTTTTACACCCCACAAATTAGTCCAAACATTCTATGTCTGTCACTATTGACTCATTTCACTCATTATGATACTCTCCATGTACATCCATATATAAGCAAATTTCATGAATTCATCTTTCCTAACAGCTGCGCAGGATTCTATGTGTAGATGTACTATAGTTTCTTTATCTAGTCATCTGTTCTCAGCCACTGAGGTTGTTTCCAAATTCTGGCTATTGTGAATAGTGCTGAATAAACATAGTAGCACAGATGGTGTTTCTGTTGTGTTTTTGAAGTCCCAGGGTATATTCCCAGAAGTGGTGTTGCTGGGTCATATGGAAGCTCAATTTCTAGCTTTTTGAGGAATGCCCATTTGTTCTCCATAAAACCTATACCAGTTGGCATTCCCACCAATAAAAGAGAGTTCCTTTCTCCCTGCATCCATGCCAGCACGGGTTGTTCTTGTTCTTTAGGATGTGTGCAATTCTCTCTGGTGTGAGATGATATCTCATTGTTGTTTTGATTTGCATCTGAAGAGGAAGATTCTCGTAGAACAGAATTCTTCATCTTAGGATCAGATGTCATCTTGGGAAAAACATAAGAAAATAAATGAAATGTAGGCAATGCTGATGGTACAGAAAATTGCTTGGTAATCTGGAAACCCCTGTCCCCCACCACCAATACACACATTGGCCAGAATTCAGTGCAGAGTCAAACTAATCATATCTTAACGTGACTATTTTCACTGTGGCTATTATTTCAAGTCTTACAGGTTAGATTAAGTCATTACTAAATAACAACAGTACCTGTTCTCTACTAAGCCCTTGCTATGCTTCATGAGCCTTCTCTAGAGCTTTATGAAGATCAGAGCATTCCTAAGCATTCCAGTTCCAGGAAGTGCTATCATTATATTAATTTTGCCAAGGCCAAAGCAGCTTGAGGTCACGCAAACAGGAAAAGGCAATGTCTATATTTGATTGTAGATGTACTTCTTTCACCCATTTGTCTTTCAGATCACCAGAATTCAGAGCAAACTTTACCATCCAAAACACATTAAAGACAGATAAGAAAGAAAAACCAAATAATTCTATCTAGTTCACTGAGAGTTAACAATTATTTCCAATCTCCTTTTTTCCTCTAAATTTAAACCACAAGCTGAAAATAGTGAAAACATCTAAAGACGTTGAGAAAATCTACCCAGAAAGTGAGATTTTGTTTGTTCTTTTGATTCAGGTTGTATCTGCAGCCTGGATAGATTGTTATTTAAAGCTTTAAAAAGAAAAAAAATGTGTGAAACACTGAGAGCAAACGTGGCTATGCAAGGAGGGAGTATGTGTTAAGAAAAAAATAACTGTTTAAAACAATAGGTAGAAATGCATGCAAAGCAAATTCCCAAGAACCCTTAGGAACATGAAACAGCAAGTTGCAGGAAAGCAGCCTCCAGAGAGGAGGAGCAGAACCTTCCTTTAAACTGACATGCCCCTCGGTCACGACATCGGCGAGCAGATTACGAAATTTTCCCCCAAAATCTGCCTCTGACCACCAGTCATGGTAGCTCACCATCCTCAGCCCTCCAGTGGCTCGTAGACAAGGAGCATTCCATATCCTTACTGTGGTGCTCACAGTACAGGGGGGGAAATGTGAGCTCAGAACTGAATGTGAGCTCAGAGGACCTGGTGATTCTTTATGGGTGGGGGGAGATTGATGGAATTTTAAGTAAACAATAACTGAGAACTAGACCCAATGAAGCCAGTGGTCCAAATCTGAACTTAAAATTATGTCAGTATCTCTCATTGCTCCAATTCCATCTTCATAATAAAGAAGAAAATTTTTGTTGTCAATGTTGTTGGGCATTTTTTATTGACAAGTCATAACAGTTGCTGATGGTTGTGTTTTAGGCATAAAATAATTGAACACCAATCACCCCACCAGTGTCAACTTCCCTCCACCACTGTTCCCAGATTCCCTCCCCACCCCACCTCTCACTCCACCCACACCTGTCAACTTGACAAGCACATTACAAAGTTCCAGTTGTTGGAAATTAGATCTCATGTTTCAGTTCTGTTGAATCTGTTTTGGTAAATGGCGATCACTGGGTTAACTGAAGCCCTGATGCCTGTTAGCCCATTACTTTTTATTCTCCCCCGCCCCCTTGATTTCTTTCCTTCTTTGTCGGTCTCTTCTCCAAACTCAGGGGTCAAGGATGATCTGAGCATCCCCCTTTAACTACAATACATTTGAAAGAGAAAATTTCTTAAAAGAACAGCAGTTAGAGCAGCAGTTAACACTTGAAATTACCAAAATTACAAGCTTTACTTTTCAGTTGATAAGAAGAAATCCTTTGTTTCAAATGCTTTTGTAAGCCAGGTTGCTGGAAGAAGAGTCCTATCTTTTGAGTGAATTATTTGTTGTTAGAATCATACCATTAGACCAATATTTACTAAATGATCCCTCTGTGCCAAGGATGGATTAATATGCCGTGAGGACACCATTCTTTTTTTTTAATTTTTTTTATTTTTTATTATACCACAGTGAAACATACAATTACAAAGGTGATCATAATTGGTTCTTGGTAATACAGTATACCAGCACCCATCCCTCCACCAGTGCCCCATTTACACCACCAATGTACCCCACCCCTCCTGCCCACCCCCATGCTGCCTTAATAGCAGGTACCCCAGTTTCCTCTCTTTCTCTCTCTCTGTCTCTCTCTGTCTCTGCATCTCTCTGCCTCTTATTTTACACATTGTGGCTAGCCCTGCAGGTATTTAGAGTTTATCACTTAAGTCTCTTTGTGTATATTCAATGGTGAGTCTTAATCTGCCATTACCATTTCCCACATTTAGTAAAACACTGGTATCTATTTATGTCGTATTAATGAATGCAGTCATTCTATATCAAGGACACCATTCTTCACTCCTCCTTTTCTGCTTCTGCACTGCTCTCTCTCCTCCTGCATGCATATAAAATCAGGACTAACTGTCCTCTATTTATGTCTGACTCATGCTTTAAGATTACTTTGAAATCCAATATTTCTCAGGCACTCAAACCACTTACTTCACATGATCTAATTTGCACACTTAATGAGATGTTCTCGAGTCCACTCTCCCAATCAAAGTATGGAATAGGACTGGAACAGTGTGACCAAATACACGGCCATAGGTCATCCTGAAGGACTCACATCCCAGCTACATGACCTAACTCCCAGAGGACTCTGATTTCTAACAGTTGCTAAATTTCAGAGTGCTCCTATTTTCAGGGAAAATACAACCAAAACCATCAAATGCTGACCCAAAGCTCCACAGCTCCCTGAACATCCCCTACAAGACTATTTCCCAAGAACTCGCCAAGAGTGAGGTCAGAGGTTTAGCCGTCCCTGTGTTACCTAACCTAAGGGGACTATACTAGAGACCTATGCTGAAAGAAAACACAGAGAGCCAGGAAAAGGCAGACAAAACAAGCACATAGTTATACCAAGAGCATTTGAAGAGGGCACCCAGGCCTTTAGTAAGTAGTTAGATAGAAGGACTTGACATGTGGATGACCAGAAAGCCATTGGCTTTCTGATCCTTCATCCTACAAGCCTTCCTCCTTTACTCAGAATAAGCATTGTCCAGCTATGCAAATTAGAATTTGCCTATTAACATAAGGCATTCATGTAATAACTTAATCAGAAAACACTAATTTTAACTAAAATGAACACAGCCTCACAGGTCTTCAAAACGTTTTGAGATCAAAGGAATGCTAATTAGAAGATTAATAGGTTTATTATCTATCACTATCATTATTCATAAAAATAATGCTTATTGCCAGGCTGGGGAGGGAAACTGGGTACTTTGGTGGTGGGAAATGCACAATGGTGGAAGGATGGGCGTTGCAACACTGTATGTCTGAAACCCTATCATGAACAACATCGTAAATGTCTATCTCACAGTGTCAGAATAAAAAAAATAAAAATAAATTTAAAAAAACGTTTCTTTAAGTACTGGTGCTGTTTTTGTTCATGCTAACAAATGTAGGGTCTTGGGAACACTTGTGGAAGCTTTGACCAGTCTGAAGAGTTTTCACTTTGTTTCACTCTGCTTTGCATTTTCTTTCATAAACTAAGATGATCATTTGGTAAAAAATTATTCAAATTTCAATAATGTATTAGAAATCTTTCTATACTGGATCCCTCATGAAAACAGAATTTTGTAAAATATAATAATGTGAGAGAAAGCTTTCTTGCTGATATTAATGGCATAAATTTAAAAAGATAGAGGAGAGGTAAAAGCTCAGTGGTCAGAGGCACATGTCTTATATACTCAAGGCCACAGGCTCCATCCCCAGCACCACGTGACCCGCTGGGTACTCCTAATAGTGCCTGGTGACTCCCAGCACCACCGTAATCTGGCCAGGTTGATCATGTGTCATAGCAAACAGTCTCTGGACTCCTTGAGTGCTGCTTGGAAGCTCCTCGCCTCCCCCCAAAAAGAACAAAACAGGAATGCCCTTGTATCTTAAAGAAGATAAGTCCTTTTCTGAATTTTTATTTATTTACTTATTTATTTATTTCTCCCTGTGCCCAGCCACTCATGAGGCACCCGGGAGGCATGGCGGATTCTAGCCCTGGCCTGCCACCTCAGCAGAGCCTCACAACAAGCCAGACGACCCCCTACTCCATGGGGGCCGCCATTTTCCACATCTGGACTTCCCTCTCTTCACAACTCCACCCAGCAGACCAGACTATCACAGGCGGCTGCGCAGTTCATCAATAAATGCTTTATTTAGAGGTGACTACAAGAGTATGCCACCCAGCACGGCATGCCAGGCAAGCTGCTCTGTGTCGTATTTGATATGCCAAATACCAGTAACATTTATATTAGGTAATTCCCATGAATTACCTAATATAAATGGTTTGAGGCTCTTTATGTTCCTGGAGCAAGCGGATGCCTTTGGGTTCTACTAGCATGAGACAGGACATATGGAGATATTACTGGTGCCCGCTCTAGCAAATAGATGATGAATGGGAATCTAGTGATCTAGTGATTTATTTTTATTACAACACTGTGAGATAGACATTTACAAAGATGTTCATGAATGGGTTCAGTCATACAATGTTGCAGCACCCATCCCTTCTCCAGTGCATATTTCCTACCACCAATGTCCCCAGATTCTCTCCTCCCTCCCCCAGCCTGCCTCTATGGTCTTCTTCTTCTTCTTCTTCTTCTTCTTCTTCTTCTTCTTCTTCTTCTTCTTCTCCTTCTCCTTCTCTTTCTCCTTCTCCTTCTCCTTCTCCTTCTTCTTCTTCTTCTTTCTTCTTCTTCTTCTCCTTCTTCTCCTTCTCCTTCTTCCCCTTCTTCTCCTTCTTCTCCTTCTTCTTCCTTCTCCTTCTTCTCTTCTTCTTCTTTCTCCTTCTACTTCTCCTTCTCTCCTCCTCCTCCTCCTCCTCCTCTCCTTCTTCTTCTTCTTCTTCTTCTTCTTCTTCCTTCTTCTTCTTCTTCTTCGTCTTCTTTCTTCATCTTCTTCTTCGCTCTTCTTTTCTCTCTCTCTCCCCCCTTCTCACACATTGTGGCTTGCCATACATACATTTAGGGGTTATAATATAAAGAAACAAGATAAGTAATATTTTACCGACATCATCTGTAGATGCAAATAGGCAAAAACTGAATAAGAAATTATGATGACTTTATATGTTGAAAGTACCTGTTGATGGCTGTGTTAAATATCCCAAGTCCTGCTCTTAATGTACCCATCAAATTTTAATGTGCTTGCTAACGGTCCTTAACATCTCTGTCAACTCAAGTGTTGGCTCATGTGTTGGGAACCAGAGCAGGGAAGTGATATTGTATTGGTTGAATGGCCAGAATGTGAACTCATTCATGCCCAGATGACCCTTAAACAAATCAAACACTTAACACAGTAAACAGCTAACACACTTAAACAGATGTGTGTTTGCCTCCTTGCCTATCTGTCTCATTCTCTGAGATAGACCCCTACTGCATGGAGCTCAAGGATGCCAACTAATTGGCTTTATTGTGGCAAATTTCCACAATTATCAGTAAATTCCTTGACTCTTCTGTGGGCCAGTGGAGGATGGAGCCCAAGTCCTCACAAAAGTGAGTCATGTGTTCTACCACTAGCCACATCCTAGCCCCCCACTGGCTTGAGAACCACTATTAAAGGGTTTTGGTTTTTTATCCCCTGAGCAGAAACTTTTGAGGTTGGAAACATTATCTCACACATTTCCCCAATAAGCCCATGAAAGATTTGTTACTCTCCCAGCTAACAGGGAGAGTAAAACTGAAGATTAAGTGGAAAACACACTGCCTTAGCAATGCAGCTTAAAACAAAGCCCCAAAGCCTGTGATAGCTGCACAAAACGCACTCAGGCTAGTCATCAAGTTGCTATAAGCATTCAAGACTGAATAGACTTGGTATCATAAAAATTAAACAGCTCATTCCTAGCCCTTAGAAACTTATTATTTAGAAAAGAGATCAAATTAGAATCGGTCTCCCAGACCAGCGAAGATGACAGGACAAACCCAAGCAATCCCACACTGGTCTGGACTTTGACATTTGCTGATTTATTTTTGGAATTTCACTTCAGCTTTACTCATTTCACTGCTAATAAGCCAGCACTTGAGAAAAATCTGGAGGTGCTTGTTGTCATAATGCTCTATGGTTTGGGATGCACCGTTTTATACAATTCTGTGGTAGGAATTCAGAACAAAAAGTTTTCTCCAGTCCTATGTTGGGTAGTGGTAGTAGTTGAGGGCCATTACACAGCAGTGCTGGAAAGTTTTTCAGATTTTGATGCCAGGAAAAACATCAAAAATCCCCAAACCACAGGTATGTTTCTGGGGCTCTTGTCAGCCTTGAGGTTGACTGTGTTTCCCTTTTTGCTTTGACTACTGGAAAGCCTCAGGCTTTGGCAGACTACAAAGAGTTGTGCAGAAGCTTTAGCTATGTCCCACTTGCCAAAACTTTTCAGGATTAATTCCACCCCCTTTATGTTTTTTCTCCTTTTCCTCATTACTTGAATTTTCTTCCTCCTATGATATTTTTTGCAGACATTTATGTAATGCTTTTCAAATCCTATTTGAGCTAAAAGCATTCCTATATTTACCAATTTCTGTATGCAACAAAAATCTCTATTTGTGCACCTGGAAGAAGAGAGAAATCACCCTTATTAGACTGAGCTCCTCAAGGACAGGGAAGATGTCTCACTCATCTCTATCTCCTTGGCACAAATCCTCTGGCTTGGCATAATGTCATCACCTGCTAACAGCTTATTGAATTGAATTGAATTCTGAAATATCCCCAGGGAATGCTTGGGAGAGTCTGAAAACCTATTTGGAACTTTGAACTACTGTCTCAGCACTTCAGACTCCACTCAATGAAGGAACTTTTTGTTTGCACTTGATTCTTTTCCTACATGGGAAAAGAGACTGTGTTCCATGATGGCAGAGTCTGTGTCATACATTTGCCACACCCTGAGCACAGTATGCATGGATAGTGCCCTGAGCATGCCACTCCATTCAGAGAATGGGGCTGAGTAAGCATTTTCTCAATTAATGCTGGAAATTAATATTCTTACCTTCCACACAGAGAAGCAAGCAGCTTTTCTTCTGAAAACTCTCAGACTCCACTCAATAATGTGTGTAAAGTAAATGAAGCAATTCAGCAGAAATAAACACTAAGACGTGTGCGTGGGGGGGTGTTCAGAGAGCTACCTCAAAAGGGCTGAAGTGCATTCCTTGCATGAAGACACCCCACAGTTTAAACCCTGGCACCACAATTTAATCTCTGGCACCCCGTGGTCCCCAGATATAGGCCTGGTGTCCCCCAGTAACCTTGGGCCTGAGCACAAAACTCTCGGAATGAAGTATCTCCAGGCTTAAGATGTTAGGCTTTATCTTGGGTTTAAATCCTGTGCCATTATGCCACTAGTCAGCTTTGCAGACATAACTGACCTATATGATTTCTAACATGTAGCCTCCACTTCTGACATGTATTTTTTGTTTTGCCATTTTGGACCATACCCTGAAATACTTGGTGGTTATTCTGCCTCTGCTCAGTACTGACCCCTGGCAGTGCTCAAGGCACCACATGCAGTGGTGGGATTAAATCAGGGCTGCTACGAAATTAATTACATGCAACACAAATAACTCATCTCCTGTATTATTATCATCTGGTCCCTTGCTTATCTTTAAGAGGTGAAAAGTTAAAGTAGTAGCATGTGATTATTGTGAGGATTAAATGATAGAGTGAGCAGATGCCTTCTATGTTGAATACCTCAGTAAATAGGGCTCTTGCCTGTTTCGTATATTCATTCCAAAGTCAAACATCAAAGGTATTTCCTTAAGAGCTGAGTGGTGAGCAGCATACTTGTGACCTAACAACCTCTATTTCAATCCTAACATCATCTCAAGCTTGCAAAGACAACACTTCTTTGCCAAATATAGGACCAAGTTAAGTTTTCTCCCTCCTTTCTGCTACAGAGGTTTGCTGTGGTAAGGTATGCGAAGGAAGCAATGCTCATTAATAGCTAACTTCAAAATCCTCTTAGCATACTAGGAATAATTGAAAATGACAGGGTTTCTCAACTATTTCAAAAAGATACTGAGAAATGGGATTTGAATTTAAAACAAGCATCATTAACAAGATTGAAATATTTGGGAGCCTCATGGCTGATTTCTGAGGATTAGACTTAGAAAAACAAATACTCTTCTAAGTGAAGCATAAACTGAATTTATGAGTTAGAGATAATTCCATGCTTTGAAAGATAAATCTCTTCAAAGTGTTGATAATATAAAAATATGTTTGCATTTCTGCTTTCTTTGATGAAAGACCTTCCACATTTACCTATGCAGCGTGTCAGTTCAGCGGCCTACCATCATTCATCACTCAAATCTTCCACTAAGCCTTGTCCTCAGCTCACTACACCTCCATCTGCAACCCTGTATGTTCCAGATGTCGTCAGGAAGAGAAAATGACACAAACTACACGAAGACCAACTTTGAGTTCAAAGGCAGGATGAAGGACCCACAATTACCCTCTAGGCCAAGACCTCTGAGTACAGAAATAAGAGTACTTTGCCTTCAAGGTCACAGCAGCCTGCCTAGAGCTGCAACGTAACTATCCACTCTGTTTGTTCATATATGTGTGTACATATACACAAAGATATATATACATCAGATATATATCCACCCTGTTTATATATAAATAATATATAAGATATGTTTATATTTTTTTTATTTTATATATGTAAAATATATATAATTATTTGCTTTTGGGGTCACACCGGTGATCCTCAGGGGTTATTCCTGGCTCTGCACTCAGGAATCACTCCTGAAAGTGCTCCAGGGACCATATGGGATGTTCAACCACATCAAACCCGGGTGGGCCACGTGAAAGGCAAATGCTTTACCCTCTAGACTATCACTTCATCCCTAGCCCACCCTGTTTAGAGACTTCCAGTGTGTTTCATGTCTAAGGATCCAGATTGAGTGTTTTGTTGGTCTGTCACCTCACCCCTTTCCTCTGGGCTCAGAAACCACATAACTGTTGTGTTCTGCCTCACATCACAGATGAAAAAACAAATGATTTTACCAGTGGCACTACAACCTGTGCCCATGAGGAATCCCATAGAGCATAAGGCACTTCACCGAGCTGACACTGCTCCCTCCAACTTGTGTGAAGAATTGAGAATTTACACTGTGCTCCTCTATAAAACAGTGGTGATCACTAGCCTGCACCTGGAGACTAATTCATGGGTTGAAATCACTATGCGACCTTGGGCAAGTCACTTTCTCCTTCTTTCCTCCATTTGTTTATATGTATGAGAGGGATAGCATACAAAAACTTACTTTCATGGGATTGTTATGATGATGACATGATATATGTCTGCTTGGACTTCCAAAAAGTATTACCATAGACTGGATAGGTTGCACAACACAACTGTTTCCACTCAGTTTTCTATTTCTCATTTTTTTATATTTTTTGGGTTTGGGGGAGGCACACCCCCAGGCAGTGCTCAGGGCTTGCTCCTGGCTCTGCATTCAAGGATTACTCCTGGTGGTTTTGTAGAATTATATTGAACCCACTTTGGTCATATGCTGGGCAAATGCCCTACCCGCTGCAGTATCATTCTGGTCCATCTTCCTTCTGTTATCTAAGGGCACTAGTCTACCATAGGAGTCACTCCCACATCCTCATCTAATACTAAATATATCCAAGAATCTTCATCTCCAAATACCATCAAGTTGGGAATTATGTTTCAGTGTAAGGATTTGGGTGAAACATGTTGTTTAAAAAGCATAGGAACAACTGATTAGAGAAGAGGGACTTTATGGGCAAGAAAAGAACTTGAATCAATGGGAAGGATATCTCCCAGTTGAGAGTGAGGAAGTGGGATTCTAGTTCTATGCCTGGTAGAGAGAGATAGAGCTATCTAAAATCTATACATAGTTTGTAGTTTTTCAGGAAATGCATGCATGAAAAGGTGCAGAATGGTGATCAGGTACATTTGAGGAACAAAGACCAGAACTCAGACAGAAAATGAGACAGGAACATGTTCACGGGTGTGCTCCTAGTTCTATGCCAAGAACAAAAGTTGCTGCTGGTTGAGGAGGATTCATTGCACAGTCACCTCTGGTTGGTATTGTCCAGTCAGAGTCTGGGGCTCAGTACAAGGTATTCATCAGGCTATCAGATTGTCCCAGAGAAAACAAAAGAATGTAGCAACACAGGGTCTCTGAGAGAGGAGCAATCACCGTTCTCCAAACTGCAGGTCTCAGGTCAGTTTTTTTGTAGCTTTCCTAACTTTAGAGAATTCCCCTAGATTGCTGATATCATTGTTGTGGGTTGGAGGAGCGGGAAATTAAAGGGCACAAAGTCACAAAAAGCTTTGATTATCCAATGACAAACACATTCATTCTGGCATTTCACTCCTAATTTTCTCTCCTTTCGAGATTTACATAATTCTTACAGACAAAATACATTTACATCTCAATAACTGTAACAGTCTTAACTTGATTCAATATTAACCTAAATCTACAACACAAATTTTATCTAAATCTGTGACCAGGACGATAGTATAGCAGCTAGAATAGCATAGCAGTGGGGCACCCAGTTTCTCTCCCAGACACCATATAGGGTCCCTCTAGTCTCTCCAGGGCTGATCCCTGAGTGCAGAACCAGAAGTAAACTGTGAATATCACTGGAAGTGACCCAAAAACCAAATCAAGCAATGAATCAGATAGAACTGAGCCTCTAAGATTCAATGTATCCTAGAGCCAAAGTCCTTTTATAGCTGTGAACTTATAAAACCTAATAAGGTAAAGCTTTCAAACTACAATAGTGGTATCTGCTTAGGGTTCCCACTCTCAAAAAAGGAGAGAAATGAAAAAGAAGAAAGAAATAACAGATCCTAAGTACTGTCAAAACATAATGGAGCAAAGTCCATTAGACCTTAAGACTTGAGGGGAAAAGACAGTTCCTTCATTCCATGCCTTCCACACCCTCAACCGTGGCAATGTCAACCCAAAGCCTGGCAGGAGGTTGCCCACACCAAAGCTCTTCCAGGTTCCCACTAGTCTGACTTTCTCTCCAGGGCCCCATCTCACAGGTCCTGAGCAGGGGTCTGTCCCTTAGCCCATCCAGATTGAGAAGCAACCCAACCATTTGACAGCACTCTGCCTCCTGGCTCTTACATTTGAGGCAACAGTGTGGCAGGGGATCTGAGTAATCATCTGAGCCATCTCTGAGGAGTGGGGAGAAATCAGGAATCATTCATCCCTGATCTTAAAGAATAGAATGTGGCTCCTACTGAGATGGCTATTGAGGGCCAGGATTTCTCTGCATCAAGACCCCCTCTCACACATCCTGGCTATGCAGTCCACACATCGTTTCACTTGTGGTTTTCACGAGTAATCACATTCCTTTTGTGATGCTCATATATAAATGATTGGGATATGGGGAAGAAATAGCTTCTGGCATCAGGAATCACTGACAGCAAAGCTGCTGGGCTCAAACAACAGAGCTGCCAGGATCATACTCTGTGCATGTGGGCCACCATGTGCTTCCAAGGCATGCGTTCAATGTCCCTACACTATTCCTTAAGACCCTGACCACATTTCTATTCAATAGCTATTCTCCTTAATGTGGGTCGTATTTTACTATTTCAATTTATGCCTAATAATTTTATTCGATGCCATAGTAATTTTTTCTTTGTTGATAGCCAGATATTTTACTTTCTGCCATTCTTTGGTAATATATAAAATGCTCATTCTTTGGTAATATATAAAATGTTTGGTAATATATAAAATGTAATATATAAAATGTTTTATATATAAATGATACGCTGGTGATGGAGGTGACCAGCCTATCACCTCCATCGAGATCCACCCTGCAGCAGTATTTTTTAAATCCGGACCAGGTATGCTGATCCAGAGACTCACAGACATGGGGCAGAGCTGCTACTGGCTCTCCGTATACCCAGCCACTCACGAGGTGCCCGGGAGGGATGGCATGTTCTAGCCCTGGCCCGCCACCCCATCAGAGCCTCCCAACAAGCCAGACGACCCCCCCCCCACTCCATGAGGGCCTCCATTTTCCACATTCGGACTTCCCCCTCATCAGAACTCCACCAAGCAGACCAGCCTATCACAGCCTGCCTCGCGCAGCCTATTTCGGTCACACAGTTCATCAATAAATGCTGGATTTAGAGATGACTACAAAAAATATGCAACCATACGGCAGAGCCTGGCAAGCTACCCGTGTCATATTTGTTATGTCAAATACCAGTAACAATTATAGACCTCATTCCCATGACCTGATGGAATGGTTTGAGGCTCTTTATATTCCTGGAGCAAGCAGGTGCCCTTGGGTTCTACTTGCATGAGACAGGACATATGGAGATGTTACTGGTGCCCGCTCGAGTCAATGTTTGATGAACGGGAACACAGTGACAGTGACAGTGATATAAAATGTTTAAATAATATCCTGAATTGTCTCTATAAAAATAATCAACTATCAATTGTATACTTGTCTTCCCATTGTTCATCAATTTGCTCAAAAGGGTACATCCCCATATGTCCTGTCACATGCTAGTGTAGCCCAAGAGCATCTGCTCACTCCAGGAACATGAAGAGCCTCAAACCATTCCTTCAGGTCATGGGAATGGGGTCTATAATTGATGCTGGTTTCAGCATATCAAATACGACACAGGTAGCTTGCCAGGCTCTGCTGTTCAGGTGGGATACTAGTATGAGATGGGGAAGGATGGGCTTTTCTGCTGAGTCAGGGCTTTTCTGAGGAACTGTGGAATCTGAATGTTGAAAATGGCAGCCCTGATGGTGTGAGGGTTCCTCTGGTTTCAACTATATTTTTTTCTAATTAAACTCCCTTTTTAAAAGCTCAAAGAGGGTATGTGGTACTGTCTAAAATGATGTTCAATGTGTGAATAAATGTCAAAAGGGTTAATACCAACCTAGAACTGAGCATTAAATACAAGCAAAAAAATGCACATGATGGCCTCTAAGTGTATGTAGTGCAACCCACAATGTATAAGAGAAGGAAAAGAGAGAGAGGGAGAGAGAAAAGAGATAAAGAGCCTGTCATTTAGGCAGGCTATGGGAGGGAGGGAATTGGGGACATTGATGGTGGGAAATGGGCACTGGTGGAGGGCAGGGTGCTGGAACACTGTGTGACCAAAACCTCTAAACATGAACAACGTTGTAATTGTGTATCTCACGTTGGTATAATAAAATATTTTTTAAAAAAATGATGCTCACCTTTATTTGTCTGGCTTATTAACTGTTACCTCTAGGCCCACTCATGTTGCAAAGGGAAGAATTTTCTTTTTCTATAGCTAAATAGTAGTCCACTGTGAAAATAAACTTCTTTTATCCACACATTCTTAATTCAATGAGTACTTTATTTCCAGGTTTCAGCCACTGTGAACAATGCTGCAGAAACATGAGTCCAGATATCTCTTCAAACGTGTCATATTTTTCAGGAAAATAATCAAAGTCATATTCATAATTTTGAGGGGTTTTGCCCAGGGATACATTTTGGAAAGGTTGACGTTTTTGAGGTTTGCTGCTGATTTTTTTGGGTAGAGTTCAGTAGCCTCTGTTTATGTCTAAACAAAGTCCTTCACAGCTAAGATCAGGCATGTCTGAATATACTTTTCTCCTCTAATGTCCCTTTTAGTTCTGGCGTTTCCATCTGAAGTTGACAGTAACACTATTCCCAGCTCTCTGTAAGCTCCATAAAATGTTTTTTTTGGGGGAGGGGATGTTGTATTTTGGTCCTGTGCTGCTTTTCAGTGCTTCTTTGCCTAGAATCAGGAGATGTCTTAGAAGACTGTGCTGACCTGTATTCAGATGAAAACTGAAGCAAGACTCTCTGTAGATCCCGCATCCTGTGAACGTGATACTCTGTGGCTTCCTAGTCTACTTATGGCTGCAAGCCATAAGGATGATGAGCTACCTGACCCCTTCCCTATGGGTCAGAACAGAAATCCTCACTCCAGCACTAACCTGGAGAAACCATGATGTTCCTGCTGCATCTCCTATTCACAGAGAGCATTATCCTGTAGTGCTCATGTTATGTACTTTGTCTAGTTTCTAATTGGGAGGACAAATCCAGTTTTCATTATTCCTTCTTGCCTAGAAGGACATTTTTTTTTTTGCTTTTTTGGGTCACACCCAGTGAGGCAATGCTCCAGGGTTACTCCTGGTTCTTCACTCAGAAATTACACCTGGTGGTGCTCAGGGGACGATATGGGATGCCGGGGATTGAACCTAAGTTGGACCCTTGTAAGACAAATGTCCTACCCTCTGTACTATAGTTCCAACCCCCAGAAAGACATTCTTTAAAGAAATAAATTGGCTCCTTACTTTTTTGTTTTTGTTTCATCATCATAAATTCAAGTTACATAAAAGTGCTTTTCTCTTACAGAAAATGAAATATTGAATTATCCTCAAAATATGCACTCAGATTAATGTAGTTTTTATTTTCATAAATTGGAGTTCCTGTTACATTTATAAACTATCTCCTTTATGCCATTTTTATAATGAGAATATTATATTTATTCTCATTCAAACTAATTTCAATCACCATGGGAAAAGTCTAACATCCTAAAATATTTTTTCTGGTATGCTTAGGTTGAATTTTTAGTATATTTTTATAGAAGTCTCCAACTAGAAACGT
The DNA here is from genome assembly GCA_021461705.1 of Cryptotis parvus. Classification (NCBI taxonomy): domain Eukaryota; kingdom Metazoa; phylum Chordata; class Mammalia; order Eulipotyphla; family Soricidae; genus Cryptotis; species Cryptotis parvus. The sequence goes on from JAJIBD010008244.1 coordinate 23,171, forward strand.
ATTAGCCATCCTATGGTGGAATCTCTTATTTTTCTACATAACAAGTAGAGCTAAAAAAAGGGGTGGGCTTGGCAGGGGGGGAGGAACTCAATATAACACAATTACCCAGGGGGAGAGTAAAAACCAGAATCCATTTCTCCTTTCATTAAATCACCAATGTACTAAGCAATCAGCTAGGGAGCCACTGAATGTCAGGCATGGCTCTAGATATTTCCTGCAAAACTGTTTTCTTCCCTATGCTAGTGATACTCACAGACTAATGGTGATGACAGTCATGTAGCAGATAATTAGGATGGCTCTGCACATGGGGCATGGGGAATAGATGCAAGTGATGTTGTCACCGCCGTTATCAAAGTCACCGCTGTTCTCTCCCCCTTGATACGCAACACAAAGCTGCTTTTAACTCTGTGTGAACATGTCATTTACAAAGAGTATAAATTATTTTTATGCAATTAGCACTGAATTTAAGAAACAGAATAGGAACAGCATATGAGAAGTCTACTTCTGGTTACCTTCCCCCCCTCCCCTCCACAAACACACTCTGGAAAAAGAACACTGCTAAGGATTAATGGCAAAGCATCCCAACCTTATCCCCGGGTGGGTCTCAAAGGCTGAGTCCCAGTTCATCTGTGGTCTCCTCTGGTCCAGAAGCCCCCTTTTGTTAAATCCTTCTAAAAGTCTTTAGTCACCAGTTCCACAGAGATCTCTGTTATGTGGTTAAATATGAGCTATTACTACACTATGAAATGTACACATTTGTATAATTTGAGTGCTCATGCTTAAATGAGTTTTTAAAATACCATCTGGGAGTTTTCACTTTACAAATTTCTCCAAAACATATCTACACTTTTAGAATGACTCATGAATTATTCCTTAAACAATGGCAACAGGGAGATGAATGTTTCAGTGACGGACACTGATGGTTCTGTTTATCAGGCTACTTGTCTTATCTCATGTGCAGAAAAAATATTTAATTCCCTGTCTTTTAAAATATTGTAAATAAAGATGATTCCCTGATGAGTCAAAATTAAATCTTTTTTCCCTCTGTTTAAATCACACCTGGTGATGCTCAGGACTTACTCCTGGCTCTGCATTCAGGGATCACTCCTGATGGTGCTGGTGGGCGGGTGGGGGTGTGTGACCATATTGGGTGCTGGGTATCAAACCTGGGTAATGCAAATGCCTTAACTATTGAAGTGAAACCTTTACAGTGATTCATTCTACAAAATCTTTCACATTCAGAACAAAATAAAATGTTGACTGTACACAAAACAGTGATAGAGAGATGTAGATGCACTTTGAAAGAAATGAGTGTGACAGTAAAAATACCAAAAAGATTGCTTTTATAAGCACTAATAGAGTGTCTCTTACCAGCTGATCATCTTTGTGCTCTCAAGCTGGTCTCCCAAGCTAAGTGAACAGGTTTAGTCCTTTATTTGGTCTAGTAGCACTTCAAGGGTAAAAAGGGAAAAGAAAGGAATAGACAATGTTAACAAAATACTATGACCCAAAAGAGATGACTTGGGGCCAGATTTGAGGGTTAAAAGTCCATAACTTGCTTGCAGTCAACCCTGGTTCCATCCCAGGGAACCAGATACCACACAGTGTCCCATACACTTCTGTGTATGATCTTGGAGGCTTCTGAGCACCCCTAAGATGGCCCTGGTAATCTCTGGACAGCAGGGCCTGAGCAACACCACATCCTCAGGCTCTTGCATTGAACCACGGGTTCAACTGACCAAAAATCACTGGCAGTGACCTCTATACCCCCTAACATTTCCTGGGAGCCTCAAAAACAGAGCAAGAAATAAAATGAAAATTTCTGTAGTGAAAAATTCCTAGACCATCTAAATTTCTACTCTACTAAGAGAATTGTGGGGTTTCTGGTAATGCCAATACCAATTATTAAATTCTTCATGTGGATATATTTTCTTTTGGATTAGCACTTGGGAAATGAACATGTGAAAAGCTAACAGAGAATCACTATAGAAGCAATAAATTTTTGATATGAAGGTTACTGCTTGTCCCTAGATTCTATTTTATAGAAACATATTTCTCTTTTATTCTTTTATTAATTCAATTAAAACAAAATCCACATGCTTCACAAATTTTGTAACCCCATAAGTGAAATTATTATTTAACGTTATCAAAACCAAGATGCTATTGTATAACTTCATATGGAGAATAGTGATCATTGCCTCATAACCGCAAGGCCCTAGTTAGTAACATCACTACGGTTGAGAATATGTTTGCATTCTTGATAAACATGTGATTTACATTAAGTCCTATAAGTAGCTTCACAAAATATTATATTGTTCAAAAGTTGTCTGCTGAAAATATTTTCATTAAAATTAGCATAATTCTCTTCTATAGCCCTTTTCTCAGATTGAGCCACAAAATGCATTTTGATGTCATTAGACATAGCCATCAGTTAAAAGTTTTCTTGTTTAGGAAAGAATTTTTTGGCAAGTTCTTCAGTTCTATGTGATATCAAACTTCTTGAGAAAACTTGACAAAAAGTAAGCCTCTGAACTAAAATGATTTGAAAGAAAGGAAAGCAATCTAAACCCAACTGTGACCCTATGTGCCCTACCCTCCACTATATCACCCCAATACAACAACTTTCCCAATTCTTCTAGCACCAAGCTTTCATTATGCATGAAATTAATGACTTTTAAGTAAAATTTTTAACATGTGTGATTCTCCCTTCCCCTAGGATTTCAATATCTTGACTCAGCACATATACTTCCACCTTCTGAGATCAAAGCAGAGAGGTTCCTTGGAAACTGAGCTAGCTAGAGAGCTGCTTTCTGACTTCTGTCAAGGGAAAAGTCCCTTTGCACTCCTGCTCTCAGGTATAATACAGCATTTACAGAATTTTTTAAAGCTTTGCTGTGTATATCAAAGCTTATTGAAAAATATCACCTTGGAATTATTTGAGAACATTCAATTTGTGAAAAATATTCAATCAGATCACTCCCAAGAATTGTATTAATTAGCACATAAGTACCTTAGCACACATGTACTCTTAGCAGGCAGAACTGAGAACAAATAATTCTACAATAAGTTACTTTAAAATAATGGAAGAAAGGTGACTAATTACACACCAAGAACCTATTCACAGAAAAGTCCTGCATATAATCTGAAAAGTCTTCAGTTCCCTTTAAAGTAAGATCATGCGGCCAAGATCAAATGTTATAGTTTTAGTAGGCACCATTTTAAAATAGGATACTTAGAGTTGGACACTTTGTGCTTTTCTGACTTCACCAAATAAACACGTTCTCTCCAGAAATCCTCTATGCACAGCTATAATTTTATAGTTCATTTATACAATGGGTCAAGATAAACCTGTTGATGCTTATTTCTCTTTCCGTGAAATGACTATTTGAATCAAACCACATCCACACAAAGACTAGTAGGCAATAATAAAATGTGCTTCGTACTGAGCCATCTGCCCAAATGTTGCATATCAGTTTCTGTTCCTAGGGTCTGGCAAATCCTGAGTTACCGGTAACAGGAACCGAGCATGATTCCACTAGAAATCATCCTTCTCAAACTGACACTTTTTTTTAATCCTCTCCCCTTTCATCCTCCCTAAGAACCAAATATAAAGAAGATGTTCCCATGAAGAAAAGATTTTTGTCACATTTCATCAAAGTTCTTTGGTGGACTTTTCCTCCCACTAACTGTCCTCACCTGAAAGGCAAGTCATGGTCAGTCCAGTGCAGCAGGACAGGAAAGAAGGGCACAGTGTCCTACACAATTTTGCTGCTTGTTCCTGTTCACCTTAGTCACATAAGCATCACCTGGAGACTTGATTTTAAATGCAACCATCTGTGCCTTGTTGCAGACCTACAGAAACAGAGAAGTGGCCAGAAATCCGCTTTTAGTTTGTTCATTTGGTGTCACATTCAGTGGTGCTCGGGGCACCTACCTCCTGGTACCTACCTTCTGGATCTATGGGATCACTCCTGGTAGTGCTCAGGGAACTATACAGGGTTGTGGGGCTCACCAGGTCTGGAGAGACAGTACACTAGGTAAAGTGCTTGCCTTGCTGCACTGTACCTGGATTAGATCCCCAGCATCCTATATGGTCTCAACCCTCTGAGTACCACGAGGAATAATTTCTGAGTGCAAAACCAGGATTGTCCCCTAAGCATTGACAGGTATAAAACAGAACTAGGAGGATCCCTGAGTATTGACAGGTGTGAACAAAAACTAAAAGAAATTTTTTAAAAAAGGTCATATATGGGCAAGGCAAGTGCACTTCCAGGTGTACTATCTCTCTAGCCTTAGAAATCCATATTTTAGGGGCTGGAGAGACAGCACAGCAGGTAGGGTGTTTGCCTTGCATGTAGCACCCAGGTTTGATCCCTGTCATCCCATATTGTCCCTGAGGCACCGCCAAAAGTAATTCCTGAGTGCAGAGCCGGGAGTAACCCCTGAGCATTGCTGGGTGTGACCCAAAAAAGAAAAAGAATCCATATTTTGGAAGCCAGAGTGATAGTAGAGTGGGTAGGGCACTAGCAAATCTGGTTTCAATCCTTGGCATCCCATATGGTCACATGAAACCACCAGGAATAATGAGAATAGAGCCAGGAATAAGCCTTAAGCACCAACAAGTATTGGTGAAAAAAAATGAAATCAACATCTTTAAATAAGTCCCTGATATCCCCATCACCATCTGGTCCTCTGAGCACCACTGAGAGTGACTCCCAAGCACTGTCAATAGTGACCCCCAAAACTCAAAATAACAATATTAAAATTATATAAAATTATTTTTCCAGCATTGTGGTGAATAAATAAGACACAGTCTATGTAATGAAGGCTAGTAGCTACCATAAAAACATTATTAAGTCATTCAAGTTCCACTGACTACCATGTATTCTCATCTACCAAGCCTGCTCCAGTGACTCAGAACTAAATCTCGAAAGAGATCAACTAGAACAAAAAATTTCCCGATATGTAGGCCCAGGCTGAGACATGGAGGTCATCTCAGGAAGGGTTCAGGTCAAGTTCTCACCCTACCAAAGCCCCAGCAGCCACACTCACCACACAACCACCCCGCCATGCTGAATGCTGGACTTCACTGAGCGCCACAGAGATACAAAAACTCCCCAAAAATTTCAGGTATACTGGGGTATTTTTTGGCTGAAAACTCCAGGCCTTCTTGGAGTTGGGGTGGATGAACTCTCCACATGCCACTTTCTGAAGCCTCAGCAGCCACACCAACATTCACCACCACCAACATGTAAGCTCACTGTTCAGTTAAATATTCTGGATTTTCTGAAACTGACATCTCCAAACTCTGCAATGCAATTCCAGTAGAAGCACACCATAATGGATCAGAATGTGACATAGAGGTCAACTAATCTCTATCAACAAAAACATTAACATAGAAGGTTCAACTAGCAACAACAAATTAATAAACCCTCAAACAAGGACTTAATGTCATCATAGTGAGATACAATTTTCATAAATTTTCTTTCACTAAAGTATGTGATCATTCTATTAGCCATTTAGTGGTAGCAAGTAATATAAAATAAATTATTTGGGACCTGCTATGGGGGCGGGCTTGAGAGGTAATAGGGAAAACGAAGACAATGGAGGAGGGAAGGCCACAGTGGTGGTGGGATTGGTGTTGGAATGAATATTGAATGCCTATTGCAAATGTGTCATGAGTAACTTTGTAACATTATTAAGGGGCCAGAGCGATAGTACAGCAGGTTAGGTACTTGCCTTGCACACCAGACTTTAGTTCAATCGCCAGCATTCCAAATACTCCCTGAGCAGCACCAGGAGTAATTCCTCAATGCAGAGCCAGGAATAACCAGTGAGCATCGACAAGTAGAACCCAAAACAAAGCAAAACCCATTATTCAATGATAATAATATCACTGTATCACTGTATCACTGTCTTCCGTTCATCATCGATTGGAACGAGCAGGCACCAGTAACATCTCCATATGTCCTATCTCGTGCTAGTAGAGCCCAAGGGCACCTGCTTGCCCCAGGAACATAAAGAGCCTCAAACCATTCCATCAGGTCATGGGAATGAGGTTTATAATTGTTACTGGTATTTGATTTGATAATAATATAGCTTCAGAAAACAGAAGTTATCTCGCTCTGGAGATACATGTCTCTTCAATGTCAAGTGTGTGAACCTTTGTTTATTGAAAGATTAATTTAATAGAATTTGGAACATTATGTTTCATTGTGGATGGTTAAATATTCAAAGGATTACTCTGCTAGAAATTGCTCATAGAAGTAGCTGTGATGCTTTGATAAATGAGCAGCACATTTCCAATGTGTTAAAATGTTTAAAATACAGTGAACAAATGCTGAATCTCATTTGGAACTAGCAGCCGCACTTATCTCCCATGATTTTTTTTTAACTATAGCAGAATGAACTGGCATATGCTGGGCAAAATGTTATGCAAATTTTGATATTTTCTCAACAGTGCAAATTAAAATGTGGAATGTGTTGTGGTAGTTGATTTACAGGTGATGTTCTGAAGGAATTTGGCAATCATATAAAACATTTAAAACAATTTTAATTTTGTTAATTATAAAATACAGAAAACTATGAAATAAAAAATATTTTTAAATAAAGAAAATTAAAATAGCATTTTTATTATGCAACATTGTCCAGGCATTCAAAGATAAATGGTTAATATTTTAATAATCATGATTTATAATATTTTAATAATCATGCTTAATAATCATTTTATAACCCAATTAAAATATTCTAACATTATATTTATAGATCATATTGTCTGTATTATAAACTGTTTATGAAAAAAAACAGGCTCTCATTCCTTCCTAATTTTTCCTCACTGTATATTGTGAAGCTATAAATGTTCCTTTAATATGCTTATTTTTTTTTAATAACAATGATTTATGTTAATGAGCATCATGCACAGTGTTCCTACACACACCTTCCACAACACTGGTCACTTCCCTCCTCTCTAGCCTCAGAGTCTCCTCCCATAACTATACAAATTTTATTTTTTGGTGAGTTAACAAGTAACTGAATTATTATTAGTTGTGATTTTTATATCACTGTGACATAGACAATTACAAAGCTGTTCATGATTGGGTTTCAGTCATACAGTGTTCCAGCACCCATCCCTCCATCAGTGCACATTTCCCAGCACCAATGTCTCCAGATTCTCTCCCCTCCCTGTCCCACAGCCTGCCTCTATGGCAGACACTTTTCTTTTCTCTGTCTCTCTCTTTCTCTCTTCTTTTTGCACACTGTGGGTTGTAATATATACACTGAGGGGTTATCATGCATATACCATTACCTACTTTCAATACACAGTTCTAGTTTAGCATTGCCATTTTCAACTAGTATTAGCAAACTGATCCCTTCTCTATTTTATCTAATCTCTGTCTCCCACACACTTGTGGTAGATTCCAACCCTTGACAGTCCTCCTGTGTCTGGGAGCACCCCCGGGGGTCCCCGACAGTGTCGGGAAACGAGTTCCCTTCTACCTCCGAAGCCAGCGGGGAATGGATGAAGACTCAGGAATCCGATGCAGTTTTAAAAGGGCTTTACTATCATAGGATCCAATATACAATCCAGGAGCAGGGAAAACCTCTGGACTCTGGGTTCCCAGCTAGGCCCCAGCCAGGTGTAGGCCAAGGCGGCTGCCACCACGTGTTGAGGCCCAACACCAAGGGAAGCCGAAATGGCAAAAAAGGGGAAAAAGAGAGTGATTCTTTCTTCTTACAGCTTATTTTATAGCTAGGAATCCCCCCCAAACTCCCCAGCCCAGCCTATTCTGGGCTGGGCTATCTAGAGATGAAAACAGGAAATAGCTTTATAGAAATGTAGCACTTCGGATTGCTCTTAAGCTTTAGAACACAAGGCGAAGGCAGGGAAAGAGAGTCTTCTTCACAACAGACCCCCAACCCCCACCCAGCCGCTGGCTTAGGAAAATAGCTTTATAGAAATGTAGCAACTTCAGGTGACCATCTGGCTGTTTACAAGGACCCAGAGCTAATTCAAAGCCTCCTAGCAGAGCTGGGAGAAGCTATAAGCTAAATGTTACTTCCCCTGGCAGGAAGGATCAAATGCCCTCAGGTAATTTCTCCCAGCACCTCACCTAATATCTTGTGCCAAGATTTAGGGGAATTAAGGGTAGGGGTTTCTTCTGCCTGGAATTGCCTTTATAGGGTAGAGAAGGGGTTTCTGAGATGGCATGTCTCTGTACCAAAGACTAACACTAATGCCAGTTAAATATTTCTCCAAGCCTTCACAAGAGTCTCGTCTACTTCACGGTAGTTTTGTATTTTAGTTGCCTTTGAGTTATCAGGGAGCCATGCTTGCTTGCTTGGAGGCAAACAGCATTTTTCTCTGGTCTAATTACTTAGAGATCCAACATGGCCAAGCAAATATGCTGGTAAGATCTAGCTAGTCCCACAATGATTGTGGTAGCATGAGAGAATATTTATACCAGCCAGTACAGAATACATGGTCAGACAGGACTGCCACATTCAGACTACCCCCCTATCTATGAAGTGACCTGCAGGAGGCAATCCAGGGCAGATGCAGAAGCCTAGGCTTTTAGGTCTCCTGCAACACTCCTGGATCCTGTCTTGCTGTCTTTCCTAGCCTTAGAAATGAATGCAGTCATTCAATATCTGTCCTTTTCCTTCTAATTTCACTCAGCATGACAATCTCCATGTCCATCCATTTGCAACAAATTTCATGATTTCATTTTCCTAACAGCTGCATAGTTTTTCACTGTGTAAACGTATCACAGTTTGTTTATCCAGTTGTCTGTTCTCAGCCACGGAGGTTGTTTCTAGATTCTGGCTATTGTGAATAGTGCCACAATGAATATAGAAGTACAGATGGTGTTTCTGCTGTGTGTTTTTGGGCTCCCAGAGTATATTCACAGGAGTGGTATTGTTGGGTCAAATGGGAGCTCAATATCTAGTCTTTGGAGGAGTGTCCATATTGTTTTCCAAAAAGGTTGGACCAGTCAGCACTCCCACCAGCAGTGGAAGAGGGTCTTTGCTCCCTGCATCAGTGCTATCATAGTTGTTCTTGCTCTTTTGGATCTGCCAGTCTCTGTGATGTGAGATTTTGTCTCATTGTTTTTTTTTATTTGCATCTCCCTGATTATTAGTGATGATGAGCATTTTTATATGTCTTTTAGAGATTTGAATTTCTTCTTTGAGGGAGTTTCTGTTCATCTCTTCTCCCATTTTTTATTGGGGTTGGTTTTTTTTCTTGTAAAGTTCTACCAGTGCCTTGTGTATCTTGGATATTAGCCCCTTATCAGATGAGTATTGGGCAAAGCATTTTACATTTTCATTGTGGTATTCTTTCCCAATCCATAGGCTGTCTTTGTAAGTTGGTCAACATTTCTTTTGAGGTATGGAAACTTTTTATTTTCATACAGTCCCATGTTTTTATCCTTGCTTCCACTTGCTTTGTCAGTGGTGATTCATCTTTGAAGTTGCCTTTAGCTTCAATGCAGTATAGGGTTTTGCCAATGCTTCCTTCTTAAATACCTTATGTATTTAAGTCTATAATAATCTTTTGTTGAGATCTTTAATCCATTTTTATCTGACTTTTGTGCATGGTGTTAGAAAGAAGTCTAAGTTCATTTTTATTTTGCATATAGCTGCCTAGTTTTCTCAGTACCACTTGTTGAAGAGGCTTTCCTTGCTCCACTTAGCAGTTTTTGTTCCTTTATTGAAGATCAAATGATCATATATTTGAGGGTGTATGTCCAGATATTCAACTCTATTCCATAGGTCCATAGGTCTGTCTTCATTCCAATACCATGCCTTTTAATTACTACTGCTTTGTAGTACAGTTTGAAATTGGGGAAGATGATGCCGTCCATCTTCTTTTTTCCCAAGGATTGCTTTAGCTATTTGTGGATGTTTATTGTTTTATTCAAATTTCAGGAGTGTTTGACAACTTTTTGAAAATTTTCCTGGGTATCCTTATAGGGACCACATTGAATCTGTATAAAGCTCTAGAGAGTAGTGCCATTTTGACTGTTGATTCTCCCGATCCATGAGCAAAGGATGTGTCTCCATTTCCTCATATCCTCTTATTTCTTGAAGCAGTATTACGTAGTTTTCTTTGTACAGGTCCTTTACATTCTTAGCTAAGCTGATTCCTAGGTACTTGATTTTCTGTAGCACAATTGTGATTGGGAATTTTCTAATATCACTTTCTTCTTTTTCGTTATTTGCATATAGGAAAGCCATTGAGTTTTTGGGTATTGATTTTGTACCCAGTCACTCTATTATACAAATCTATTGTTTCTAGGAGCTTTTTGGTAGAAAGTTTGGTGGCCTCTAGGAGCAATATCATATCTGCATTAGTTGTGATTTTATTTCAGTAGCTTGTTTTCAGTTTTCCAAATTTGGCACTTAAATTATTTGAGAAGAAGAGCTTTCCTAATTATATGTGTATGTTTTCTTATTGAAATTTTCATAATCATATTAAATGAGATTGGTGGGATGTTTTTTTTTTCAGCCTTCATAGTGAGTCTCTTTGTTTTTTTTTAAGTATTTTATTATACCACCATGAGATATACAAATAAAAAGATATACAATTAAAAAGTTCATGATTGGGTTTTGGTCATACAGTGTTCCAGCACCCGTCCCTCCACCAGTACCCATCTCCCACCACCAACATCCCGGTTCCCTCCCTCCTTTCCCAGCCCACCTCCATGGCAGGTTCTTTATTTCTTTCCCTTTCTCTCTCTTTCTCTTTTCCTTCCCTTCCAGACTATGGATTACAGAACATACACCAAAAGGTTGTCATGTGTATCCTTTTGCCTCTATTTAATGCTCAGTTCTAGGTTGGCATTAGTACCCTCGGCAATTATTAGCACCCTGTTCCATTTTCTGTCTTACCTAACCTCTGACTCCCACACGTTTGTGATAATTTCCACCTTTGACAAGACCTCCTGATATATGTTTCACTTGATCTTGGATATTGGTATCATAATATGTACATATATATTTATGCCATGCAAATAAATGCAGTCATTCTGTATCTGTCTCTTCCTTCTGGCTAATTTCGCTCAACATAATCTTCTCCATGTCCATCCATTTATAGGAAAATTTTATAACTTCATTTTTTCCTAACAGCTGCATAGTATTCCATTGTGTAGATGTACCAAAGCTTCTTTATCCAGTCATCGATTTTCGGGCACTCTGGTTGCTTCCAGATTCTGGCTATTGTGAATAATGCTGCTATGAACATAAAAGTAGGGATGGTGTTTCCACTGCGTATTTTTGGTTTCCCAGAGTAGATTCCCAGGAGTGGTATGGCTGGGTCAAATGGGAGTTCAATTTACAGTCTTTGGAGGAAAGTCCATATTGTTTTCCAGAAAGGCTGTACCAGCTGGCATTCGAGATTGGTGGGATGTTTTTAAAATATACTTGACTTTTTACAAGGAGACTTACATGATAAACCCTAAATGTCTGTAGGGCAAACCACAAGGTGGAAAAGAAAAGAGAAAGAGAGACAGAGACAGAGAGAGAGAGAGAGAAAAAGAGAGGGGAAAAAGTGCCTGCTATAGAGGGAAGCTCGGGGGTGGGTGGGAGGGGATTGTGGGGGGCATTGGTGGTGAGAATTGGGCACTGGTGGAGGGATGGGTGCTGGAACATTGTATGACTAAGACCCAATTATGAACATCTTTGTAATTGTATATCTCACTGTGGTATCACTATCACTATCACTATCTTCCCATTAATCATCTATTTGCTAGAGCGGGCACCAGTAATATCTCCATATGTCCCGTCTCATGCTAGTAGAACCCAAAGGCATCCGCCCGCTCCAGGAACATAAAGAGCCTCAAACAATTATATTAGGTCATGGGAATGACCTAATATAAATGTTACTGGTATTTGGCATATCAAATACTACACGAGCAACTTGCCAGGCTTGCCGCTGCGGGTGGCATACTCTTGTAGTCACCTCTAAATAAAGCATTTATTGATGAACCACGCGTGACCGCTAGCGGCAGCGCGGGCTGTGATAGTCTGGTCTGTTGGGTGGAGTTGTGACGAGAGGGAAGTCCGGATGTGGAAAATGGCGGGCCCCATGGAGTAGGGGAGGGTGGTCTGGCTTGTTGTGAGGCTCAGCTGGGGTAGCAGGCCAGGGCTAGAACCCGCCATGCCTCCCGGGCGCCTCCACGAGCAGCTGGGCACAGGGAGAGCAAGTAGCAGCTCTGCCCCATGTCTGAAAGTCTCTGGTTCAGCATACCTGGGCCAGATTGAAAAAAAAAAAACTGCTGCAGGGTGGCTGTCGATGATCCGGGCTGTGATAGTCTGGTCTGCTGGGTGGAGTTGTGAGGAGAGGGACATCCGGATGTGGAAAATGGCGGGCCCCATGGAGTGGGGGAGGGTGGTCTGGCTTGTTGTGAGGCTCAGCTGTGGTATAACAAAAAATAAATAAATAAAATATGCTTGACTTTCACAAATTCAAAGAAATTAGTCTAGAGCTTTCTATTAAGTTTCTATTAGTTTCTGACAAACAACCTTTTGAATGGCATATTAATCTAAATATTAAAATGTTTAAAGTAAGAATTGACATTTACCTAGTCTTTAGATACCTACTTATTTATAAGTCAAATATTCTTCATTGATTTTTAATGTTATACATGTTCTAATGTTAAAGAATCATTGGATTCCTAAATTTATCTTTTTTCATCCTAACATCGTCTTTGTAAATTGCTTGTTTCTAGTGTGTGCTTGATCAGTAATTATTGACTGCCCCCAATAATTGAGCCTTTTTCTAAAAAGTTCATTAAAAGCGTCTTATTTTTCTTATTGCAAAATGATTACTTTAAACTGCAAACAAATATGTGAGAAGAAAATGAAAAACAAGAGCCAATGATCCTCTCTTCCCAAATGATCACTATTAGTTCTTTGTCTTACATTAAATTTAGCTAATCTACTATTTATAATTACTTACATGACTTCAAATTTTGTTGTTATTGTTATAAGCATTATTACAGTGAAAAATTACATGTGGATATGCATGTATGCATAATTATATGTGAGGATATTCTAGAAAATATATTCCTAATATAAAATTTCTGTATCAAACATTTTGTATGTCATATTTCAATAGTTAGCACGTCAATACAAAACATTGTACCAACATAATTTTCCACTGACAATTCATATAGAAGAGTAAATTTCTCCATTCTTTTGAAGCATTTGTATTGTAAACACATTAATCATTTATATCATGGTCTAGTGTGACAACTCTGCAACTTTGAAACTATGCCTTCAATAGTATTCATACATAAATAAAAAGTCAACAAAAAACTTGGGAAAAATCTCATTTAATTTGCATGACTTTAATTATTAGTAGAAATGAAGATATTTCATGTATATTAGTCATTAAAATACATTCCTTGTGTGAAATATCTCTTAATAAAATATCTTCCTTTATTCAGCTATGATTTTTAATATGTTTTTATCTTTTTCTTATTGGCCTTTGGCTATCAGTAATATTGCAGCAATTTTCTCTTTGCTTTAGTTTATACTGAACTTTTTCCTTTTTACTAAACTCTAATGAGCATATTTTTTCAGGTATTGTATGGTATAATGCCTTGGAGTGAATTTGGGGTCTAAAGTCAAATTGAGTTCAGTGTTCCTTTAACACTCACTATTCCTAAACTTCCCTCTGCCTCAGTTCCTACATGGTAACAAAATGTATGTATTTGATAGTATTATGGGTATTAATTGAGTAAAATAAATTTCAAGGAGTTTAAAACAGTGCTAATAGGGGCCGGAGCGATAGCCCAGCGGGTAAGGGTGTTTGCCTTGCACGCAGCCGGCTTGTGCTGGCCGGGTTCAATTCCCGGCATCCCATATGGTCCCTCGAGCACCGCCAGGAGTAATTCCTGAGTGCAGAGCCAGGAGTAGCCCCTGAGCGTTGCGGGTGTGACCCAAAAAAAAAAAATAAAAAAAAAAATAAAACAGTGCTAATAGTTTAGAAACTGTGTGATAAATATTAGTAGCTCTTACTGTTGTTCATATTTATCCAAATTTTCTTAATAGTTTTGATTTCATGTTAATCCATAATCGAACACAACCCAAATATAAATTAAAGATAGACAGCCACACTTCCTCCTATAGCATTTATAGGTTATTTGTTTCATCAATTGGTTTTTGTTTGGATGTGTTTGTAACATGCAGTATTCTGGAACAGCACTTCTCAACCAGGAAACATACGGCACCCTGGGTTGCCAAAAGACTAGAGGGTTCCCAAGGTGGAAAGGGGTGGTCACCAAGGTTAAAACACTTGTCTAGAATTTGTCAGTGAACCCAGGTTACATTCCAAACAATTGTGCACAATTTTCTCAGCACTAAATTACCCATCTTTATCTCACTGATATGAATGCCATCTACAACATAAAATGTCTCATGTGTTTTTATCTTTAGTCTATCTTGGAATCACATTGTCATAAAACATTAATACACATCAGGTAAGCTGTTAATATTTCTTCACCTACATAATCGCCCTCTTTATTCCCATTAGTGTCTTTATGTCTTTATTTCTACTTGATATTAACTCAGCTATTCTAGGTTTCTTTGCATAAGTATCTGTCTAGTACATTTTCAGATTTTTCATGTATTTTTCTTTTGATAGACTAGTTTCAATGAACAGAGTAGTACTATATATTTTATCCAGTTTGCTATAAATTTTATTTACTTTCACCATTTTTCTTTATGTGCTCTTATTTTTTATTGGAGAGTAGTTTTTTTGTTGCTTCTTGTCTTTGAATAGTGACCACCGCTTGTTCTTTCTATTCACTAGATAGAAGCAATCACTTTATTTCTCTACTCCCAATACTTATACTTAAATTTTGTACACAAATATTTTGATTAACAAAGTCAATATTTTAACTCTCCTTTTAACAATATGAAAGATATTAGACTTTAGTTTCTATGATTTTGTGTAATATTTTCATTCCAAATAAGTTAGGGCTTCATTTTCTATGTGTTTGTCTAATATTTTATTCAAAATATTTGTAAACGTTACAAATTAGTCATTATTTTCCCTCTATCAGTATTTACTCATATTGTGCTTACCAAGTTTTTACAATTTAATACTCTGAAGGTGAATTTCTTCCTCCCTAAACTATATTTTTTCCAGAAATATTTCTTCCAGAAACTTATATAAGAATAGTACCATAAAAGAGATCCATAGAACTGATTCATAAACAAACACACACAAAGAAGTTCAAGGAATGAAATTTATTTTCAATACAGAGGGAAAATTTTTTATATCTATATATATTTGAATAAAGAAGAGAAGAGAAAAAGAGAAATTAGTCTGGAGAATGCATAGGACATATTCCAAAACTGGTCATTTGAAAATCACTTAAAATAATTACAAAAGGATAGAGAAAAAATTGTGTGAAGTGAGAGAGTAGAAGTACTTAAATCTAAGCTAAAGAACATAGACAATTTGTCTAAAAAGTTGTAAGAACTCTTCAAGTTTCCAAGATAGAAGAATAGTTCAACAGACTCTTTGTTATCTGAGGAAAACCAATCTTATTTAAGGGTGCAATGAATGAATGAAAGAACAGATGAAAAGAATGGAAGCTACTTAAGAGTGATACAAATTTTATGATCTAGAAATGATAACGGACTGGAGGTAGTATAGTAGTCACAATACTAGGATGCACCTACCTGGTTCCTCCATCCCTGCCATTTCATGGCTTTCCAAATGTGACTCTCAAGATGCCCCCCCACCCCCCTCAAATCACTGCCACTGAGATATTGGTGGTCCTGGAACATTGAGGCATCCAGTAGCCCTCATACTGGTTAACCAGCCAGCCTGGTTGACCAAGAATTGTCAGGAAAGTACTGCTTAGGAGAATGGGGACATACAATGAAGGAACAAAAGGCTGAACTAGAAAAGGACAGGCTTGTTACTAAAAAGAAGGAGGCCATTTAAACCACGAGTGCAAAACTGGATTTCTAAGTAAGCGTACTGATTTATCAGTACTTGTAGGTCTTCTAGCTCCTACCTATATTTCTGGACACTGGGATTTCTACATTTTAGAATGTCTAGGAATTGCTTTCCCTTGTTTTCATAATTTGACTGGCTTTGGACTGCAGTTAGCCACATCCCTGCTCTGAGCAGGTCTTCCTTCCCTAAGCAGGACTCTGGTCTGCCCAGCTGACTCAGCCTAAATCTAGTCTCTGCACTTCCCACCCCTACATCTGATTTCCCTGAACCACTACGACCCCAATGAGACAATGCACCATGAATGAATTATGGAGGTGAAGAATAAGCCAAAAGGAAGAAATAAAGAAATAAATGGGAATGATCAGAATATGAAAAACTCATATTTTGGAGGATGAGATCTTTATGTTATTTACTATAGGATTCTCCACATAACTCCCTGTGATTTCTACCCAAAGATGCCAGGTTTCAGATTAACCCAGCTTTCTGTGCCTATTTTAATCAAAGCCTTCTTTGAAGCAAGAGTCACACACTGGAAAATGCCAACATGTTTCAGACTCTGGATGCTTTCCACAATCACAGTAAATCCTTTTTCAGAGTCACTAACACTAAAATGCTAATCAGGAATCAAGGTGTGATGCCCGAACAACTGTAAACCAACTAGGATCCTTCTGGTTGGAGTTCACTCATGGTCATAAAGGAGGCCTTTGTGTCCTACACTCCATTGTGGTACATTTGGTGAAAATGCTTTCACGCAATTCTGAAAAATCACACAACAGAAATCCCTGTCAACAAAAACAAAAAGAAAATACAGCTTATTTTCCTGAATTGTAACATTATAGTAAATATCTTAACTAAATCACATGCATTAATTAAAAGGATAGATAACGTCTTAGTCCAGTCAAGGATATTGGGCCTATATATTCGCTAGGGATGCACCTACCTGGTTCCTTTCTAGGAAACTTTTGCTAGACCCCTAAAAGATGCTTCACTTCAGTCCCTGTTTTAAAGATCCTCTAGACTGACCTGTCCCTGCCAGCACCATCAGCTGTGCCCAGGAGAAGCACCACCAAAGCTGCTGTTTGAGTCCTAGAACTGGCTTCAAGTCTCCTGCTCAGGCTAGCTCATCCATAGAAAACAAATCTCCCACCCAAGCAGCCCAGAAACAAACAAAAGACCCCAAGACTGTGCTACGTGGATCTCTTTGGAGGTGCCCACTGTGTCTGACCTTTGCTCTCTTTCAATGAAGCCACATTGCTCTGATTAAACCATCTACAGACTGACATGGACCTGGGTTTAAGCATCTCCTCTTCCTTGATTTCATAGATAACAGACTAAGTATTTATCACACACATTCATTACATTTTGATTATAAGGTGTTTTTATCTCCTACAGGGAAAACATGCTTTTATTTTTAGACCTGTTTAATTTTCATAGTCTGAATTTCAAAATACATAAATACATTCATTTAAACTATATTTTGACTATTTCTAAGATAATTGAAACTATGCTTCTAACATAACTCTGAAGCCAGAATTCTTCCACAAACCGTATTAAGTTACAATGCTTCTAGAAGTAAAGGAGTCACATTCCTTTCTAAATTATTTTTGGAGAGAGGAAGACTCACCAGCTGTGCTCAGGGATAACTCCCAGCTTTGTGCTCAGGGCTTACTCCTGGCTCTGTGGCCCAGGATCATTCCTAGTGGTGCTCAGAGAGACCATAGGAAGTGCCAGAGAACAAATAGGATTGGCAGAGTGCAAGTCAAACATTTTAACTCCTATACCATCTCCCCCAGCCTTAGGAGCTACATCTGAAAAAAGATATTAACAACTGATGAGCCAAATACAGTTATGAAAACAAAAATGCATAAACACTGATTTTCAAGTCCTTTTTTTTAATTGGCATAATTTTTTCCTTTGTTACACCCGGCAACACTAAGAGGTTTCTCCTGGCTCTTTGCTCAGGAATTACTCCTGGCAGTGCTCAGGGGACCATTTGGGGTGCTGAGGATCGAACCGGGGTTGGCCATGTGCAAGACAAATGCCCCTACCCACTGTGCTATCACTCCAGCCCCAATTAGCATAATTCTAACTTGAAGAAAAGCCTAAGTGACGTGACACCAAATGCGTAGGCAACTAAAGTATAAATAGGCAAATTTGACTTCTTCGAAATTAAAGACCGTTCATGGTATGCATTACAGCATACCAACAGAGAAAGCAACCACAGAATGGGAAAGGCATAGCACAAACAGTAATGCCAAAACCTTAACCTTGAAACACATTTTTCCCTTACAATTAACGTTTATTGTACTGCAGAGGTTTCTCAGATGCAATTTATGTATAATAAGGTCAATTCAAATCACCTACAAAGAACTACTGATTATATAAATTAAAACTCGCCAGAAAAATGGGGAAACTATAACACTTGCTACTCCACTTGCAAATCATAGTTATTTTAAGCTTAGTCTCTTTAGGTCTTGCATGATAAAGGTGATTATTAGTAGAATGTGCAATGATTGTGCCAGACAGGATAGGAGAACAAAAGTTAGACACTATTAAGCAAAAATGACAGGAAAGCTCTAGATCAACTATTTGATATTAGATTTATAGTTATCGATTCATTTTCTCAAATTCAATACTAAATATAACTTCGGTACCAAAGGTTTTTAGCTCCTAAACTAACTTATCCTGCTACGTTTATATCAAACACCTCAGATGATCAAATACCAGTTTTTTAATATAATTCAACAACATCATGGTCCATTCTAGCATGAGTGTGTAATCAAGAAAAGAATAGTGTTGGCAGCTTTAAAAATAAATCAGAAAACTAATTATAGTCTTACTGAATTCATGAAAGGAATATTCCACTTACATTACAGAACACTTTGGAAAATGTATTTTCCTGTCTCTTCCCTCAATTTTGCTCATTCACAATAGGTGGTTTCCTCTTTTCTGAAATTCAGGAATTTATTGAAACAGGAAAAATTTCAATTTCTTTTCTTTTTCCTATTTCAATAAATGCCAGAATATCTCCCTAGAGCTAGTCCAATTGATTCCTTTGCTTTCCCAACCAGATTTATCATCTTTTGCCAATAACTTTATTTACAATATAAGTTGGAAAATTACCTAAGCTTTCAGGATTTGATGGAGGTGTTTTTTCATTAAAAAACATTTAATGAAATGTTTTTGTGTTTTAGTTCATTAAACAACTACCAGTCTTTAGCTAAGTATGTCCAAGTAACAAGTATTCTCTATTCTTAGAAAAGCAGCAAAAATAAGAACAGAGCAAGTTTCACTTCTATCACTTGTCTTCCCATTGTTCATCAATTTGCTCGAGCAGGCACCAGTAACATCTCCATACGTCCTGTCACATGCTAATGTAGCCCAAGGGCATCTGCTTGCTCCAGGAACATGAAGAGCCTCAAACTATTCCTTCAGGTCATGGGAATGAGATCTATACTTGTTACTGGTTTTTGGCATATCAAATACGACATGGGTAACTTGCCAGGTAAGGTTAAGTCTCTTAAATAAAACCAACAATGAGATATCTCACACCACAGAGACTGGTGTATATCCAAAAGAGCAAGAACAAGTGCTGACATGGATGCAGGGAAAAGGGGACTCTCATCCACTGTTGGTGAGAATGTTGACTGGTACAGCCTTTTTGAAAAATAATATGGACATTCCTCCAAAGACTAGACATTGAGTTCCCATTTGACCTAGCCATACCACTCTTGGGAATAGACCCTGGGAAGCCAAAAAGACACAGCAAAAACACCATCTGCACCTTTATTTCCATAGCAGCACTATTCACAATAGCCAGGATCTGGAAACAACCAGAGTGCCTGAGAACTGATGACTGGATAAAGAAACGTGGTACATCTACACAATGGAATACTATGCAGCTGTTAGGGAAAACGAACTTATGAAATTTGCCTATAAATGGATGGACATGGAGAGGATCATGTTGAGTGAAAGTAGCCAGAAGTAAAAAGACAGATATAGAATGACTGCATTTATAAGCAAGGCATAAATATATATATACATATATATATATATATGTATACATATATATATTTACATATTATGATGCCAATATCTAAGGTCAGGCGAAACATGGAGCTCTTGTCAAAGGTGAAAAGGAGGTCATCAGGTCTTGTCAAAGGTGAAAATTACACAGATGTGTGGGAGTCAGAGGTTAGGTAAGACAGAGAAGGGAACAGAGTGCTAATAATTGTTGAAAGTGCTAATACCAACCTAAAACTGAGCATTAAATACAGGCAAAAGATACACATGATAGCCTCTAAATCTATGTATTGCAATCCACAATGTAAGAGAGAAAGAGGGATAGAGAAAGAGAAAAGAAACAAAGAACCTGCCATAGAGGCAGATTAGGGAAGGGGTGAGGGAATTGGAGACATTGGTGGTGGGAAATGGGCACTGGTGGAGGGATGGGTGCTGGAACACTGTATGACTGTAACCCAAATATGAACATCTTTGTAATTGTATATCTCATGGTGGTATAATAAAAATATTAAATTTAAAAAATAAATTAAAAGTTTAAATTTTTTTAAAAGGTTTAAGCTTTTGCTGCTTTACATGCAGTTAACCTTAGTTGATTCAATCCACAGCACTGTGTATGTCCATGAGCACAGTAAGAGGTTACTTCTAAGCCCATAGCAAGAAAAATACCCTTAGTATCACTGGTATGGTGCAAAATTCTCCCCCAAAAAAAGTAGCAAATATTCCCAGGGTATATTCCCAAATGCCATAACAGATTTCCCTGTGTAGTGTTCTTGAAATAAAACTAAAAAAGTTCATCAAATAAGTGGTTGTAGGGATAGGTAAAGGGTAAATCTTGGAAGCAATTGATGAAGTTATTAAAAGGCAACATAAATTAACTTAAAACATTTAAGTTTTAGGAGAAGGGGGATGAATTGGGGTTATTGGTGGTGGGAAGTGGGCTCTGATGGGGGATGGGTGCTGGAACACTGTATGACTGAAACCCGAACATGAACATCTTTGTTAGCTTAAAATATTTAACTTTTTAGGGGGGGGGGGGGAATTGGGGTTATTGGTGGTGGGAAATGGCACTGATGAGGTGATGGGTGCTGGGACACTGTATGACCGAAACCCAAACATGAACATCTTTACAATTTATATCTCATGGTCAAATAATAAAATATTTAAAAAAATAAAAAATAAAGTATTCATATTACTTTTAAAAAATAAATTTAAAAAATGCTACTATGTTATTAGCTATCTATAAATAATCCACTTCACTTGTCTTCCGGTTGTTCATCGATTTGCTCGAGCAGGCACAAGTAACATCTCCATACGTCCTGTTGCAAGCAAGTGTAGCCCAAGGGCATCTGTTTGCTCCAGGAACAGGAAGAGCCTCAAACCATTCCTTCAGGACATGGGAATGAGGTCTATAATTGTTACTGGGTTTTGGCATATCAAATAAAACACGGGTAGCTTACCAGGCTTTGCCGTGTAGGTGGTATAATCTCAGTAGAAGGCTCTCATCTCGAGCATTTACTGATGAGAGTCAACAGGCAAAGATCAGGTTTTCTCTTGGGTGGAGGTTTAAGAAGCTGTGGAGTCTGGATGTTGAGAATGACTGACCTCAGGTGTGGGGGTTCCTCTGGCTTCTTGCTAGGCTCACTGGGATGACAATATTTCATATAAAATAGTTAAACATTAAATAAAAATACTATAAAATAAAATATTTAAAATGATGATGATGACCATCTCACACCACAGAGACTGACACACATCTAAAACAGCAAGAACAACCGGTGCTGGTGTGGATGTGGGGGAAAAGGGACTCTCATCCACTGTTGGTAGGAGTGCCGACTGGTCCAGCCCTTTTGGAAAACAATATGGGCATTCCTCCGAAAACTAGATATTGAGCTCCCATTTGATCCAGCAATAGCACTCCTGGGAATATATCAGAAAGACCGGAAAACACATAGCAGAAACACTATCTGTACTTCTTTATTCATCTCTGCACTATTCACTATAGCTAGAATCTGGAAACAATCTAAATGCCCGAGAACAGAGGGACTGGCTAAAGAAACTGTGGTTCATCTACACTATGGAATATTATGCAGCTGTCAGAAAAGACGAAATTGTGAAATTTACCTGCAAATGGATGAACATGGAGACTATCATGCTGAGTGAAATTAGTCAGAAGGAAAAGGACAGATATAGAATGACTGCATTCATTAATAGGATATAAATAGGTACCAGTGTTTTACTAAGTGTGGGAAATGGTAATGGCAGATTAAAACTCACCATTGAATATACACAAAGAGACTTAAGTGATAAACTCTAAATATCTGCAGGGATAGCCACAATGTGTAAAAAGAAGAGGGAGAGAGAGACAGAGAGAGACAGAGAAAGAGAGGAAACTGGGGTACCTGCTATTGAGGCAGCCTGGGGGTGGGCGGGAGGGGGTGGGGTACATTGGTGGTAGAAATGGGGCACTGGTGGAGGGATGGGTGCTGGAATACTGTATTACCAAGAACCAATTATGGACACCTTTGTAATTGTATGTCTCACGGTGGTATAATTAAAAAATTTAAAAAATAATAAAATGACGGATCATTAAATAAATAAATAAATAAATGATGATGATGACCCAGGAACTACTTTCCTTATGTGATACAGAGCATTAAGAGCAGGTGGTGATATATGATTGATTGATTTTCTACTACTAACACACCTGGCTCTCTGAAGAATCTACTTTCCTATTTTTCAGACCTCACCACATTCACAGATTTAGCATTTACAAGGTAACATTTGCAAGGTAAGGATCATTGATTTACATATTCCTGTGATCAGAAGACCAGGCACATACTGCCTCACCTAAGATGTAAGTCATTTGCCTGCCAGTCTCCCATTGGATAAGCACATAAGTCTTTTCCATAGGTATAAACTCTTGAGCATCGAGAAGCTCCACTGCTCTGGGAACAGGGCTTACCTCTGGGCCCCGTCCCCCAGGGTCTTATGGCAGAAAGTGCCAGGCCCCAATACTAGCTACTTAGAGCCCAACATGGTCCTATCAAAATACTCATTTTATCTTCCAAGTAAGTTTTACTTCTACATTTTTTGCAAATTCAATGCATGTGTTTTTAACTATAGTTTGTCACATTTTCTAAATAATTTTAAAGAATCCATTGGGAAAAATTCACAGAAGTATGATTTTATTAGTAGCATACCCTCTATAAATATTTGTATCTTCTACTGAAAAGTACTTTTCCATATTTCATAAACACTGAGTTTTCTTAATAAAACATGTGTTTACTTTATCAATGTTTCTTCCTACATTATATGTCTACCATCATGAGAGAGCTTTCCTGTGATGCTATGTTTGATTAGAAATGGCACTATTAGATCAAGATAACAAATTAGCATTATTTTAGGGGTGAGAGAAATGAAAATAATATACAGCTTGAACTATTTAAAGAGTAAATTTAACAAAGTAAATTAGAATACGTGAAGTTCAATAACCTGTGAAGACCCAACAAATAGACATCAGTTTTGTTTCTATTATGGAGACAATTGCTTTTCAATAACTCATTTTTAATTCAAATACTGGGATTTACAAAGTTGTTCATAGTACAATTATTTTAGTCATTCAATGTTCCAGCATCAGTCCCACCACAAGTGTGACCTACCCACCGCCAGATAACCCACACCCCCCAAAAATGCCCCCTTAGCAGAAACAAATTTACTTCATATTGCTTACTACAACAAAATCGCAAGTGAAATTATCTGAAAATAGGTTAATTAAAGTCAATTTAATTGACTTTAATAGACCATATCCACACTGTATCCAAGCTCATTGAGGTTTGTAGAGAGTTCAAGATGCCGCTCCATCTAACATTCATTGATTGAAAGAAACCTTTTGATTCTGTTGAGACTGAAGCAGTCATGGAAGCCCTAGCCAAAAAGGGCATTCAAATCCAATACAGTAAGATCCTTCATGAGCTGTATTACAGATTCACCACCAGGATCTCACCATTCTACAAGGAAGTGACCACTAATGCAAAAGAGGGGTTCAGCAGGGTGACTCCATTTCACCAAAATTCTTCAGCACCACCCTTGAGAATGTCATGTGGTAATTAGAATGGGAAGAAATGGATAGATGGTTGGCAACTACACCACCTCCGCTTCGCTGATGACATCGTTCTAATAACACCAAACATTAGCCAAGCTGCACAAATGCTGGCTGACTTCGACAGAGAATGTGGAAAGATAGGTCTACCACTGAATCTCAACAAAGCAATGTTAATAAAAAATAAACTAGTTCTAGAGGCCCCATTCACTCTCAATGGAATAAACATCTCTGAATGCAGTAGTTATGTGTACCGAGGTCGAGAACTCAACATGAAGAATGACCTAAAACCTGAGCTGCACAGAAGTAAGAGAGCAACATGGAATGCCTTCAAGAGCATCGAAGAAATAGCTAAAAGGACAAAGAACCTCCGGCTGTGAGCACATCTCTTTGACTTCACCATTCTCCCTGCATGAACATATACCTCAGAGGCCTGGGCCTACGAAAGCAGGATGAGAATGCTATTCGGGTCTCCCAGAGAGGAATCGAAAGTGCTATGCTTGGAATATCATTCCTCACTCAAGTGAAAGAAGTAATCCAGAGTTCTGACCTCCGTCGACGATCCAGAGTCAGGGACACTGTTTTGTTTGTCAGAGCATCAAAAATCAGATGGGCTGGACATGTAATGCAATTTGGAGACAACCACTGACTAGAGCCATTACTGACTGGATCCCATGGGACATCAAAAGATCACGTGGCCGCCCACCTACAAGATGGTCAGACTTCTTCGTCAAGACCCTGAACAAATGGTCTGAGGCTCTTAATATTCCTAAAGCAAGCAGATGCCATTGGGCTACACTGGCACATTATAGAGTCAAATGGAATGTTACTGGCACCTGCTTGAGCAAATCGATGAATAATGGGATGTCAAGTTATCAAGTGGTCAAAGTCAATTTGTGATAACTGTTATATCTCAGAATGGCATTACTTAAGCCATTGTATGAGGATTCACTGAACCCGTGATGCTAGTTAAGCCTTCTGTGCTATTGTTTCACTCGCTGAACTTAGTGGGCATCTATTCAACTTTCCCGGCATATTTGCTTTGCTACTACTGCACTGTCGGTACTGAGACATTTGGTGGTGTTACCTGTCACCAGGCACTCCAGAAGTCGTGGAGAAGAGCCATCTATATGGTAAAGGATGTCAGATGTGGATGGCGGCTGTTGATGTCTGGCAGGGAAGGGACTCAGCAGAATCCAGGCGCCCACAGAGTTATCAGACTGGAGATTGATCCACCTGGGACAATTTGGCAGCTTGATGACTTGATTCTAACAATTTTTTAAGCATCCATGGACTGTTTCCCCAGTATTCTAGTCATAGGAGTCTGTGTTCACAGCCCAAGTCTCACACTGGAGACTTTTCCACACTTTTCCACACTTTTCCACACTTTTCCTAATGCCACCTTTGCCCACACCATATGCTTTTTGTTACATCAGTAACTCTGTGAGACTTCCTGTATCCCTCTGTCTCCACATTGTCCTCTTGTCCTCTCTCCGCCTTGCCACGTGGCCATCTACCACGTGCCAACACAGCTGACGGGAAGGTTGCACAGACTGTGGCCCTAGTACCTGCACTGTGGCCGGGCCCCTGCTGGACGCTCCAGCCCAAGCAGGTGGAGCCCTATCTCCATCTGTGTCACTAACCGTCTGTCCTTCAGCAATGTCTCTCACGCCGCACTTCCAAGTTTCACACTTAGCCTGTTTACTTAGGCTCAGAGAGGGCCAAATCAGTGACACTCAGAATTGCCTGGTCCAGGCAATCCCAATAGTAGGCCCTGCTCCCCTCTTCAAAAGAGAGAAATAAATGGCCTCGGGTACAGCTAGAGGGGAAAACTTTCTATTTATTCATTTAAGGAAGGAAGATTCCAGGGTGGGTGGAGTGGGTGACATTTTTTCTGAAAAGGAAATGGTAGGTCCAAGAAGTTTGAGTAAGTCTGGCTGAGACTCTCTGAGGCGACCAGGTCATCCATTATTTATACTCGAATTACTTTGCTCTTTGGCCTTTTAATATGGACACCACTGCAAGAGTCACTGACAAGTCTATCCTCCAATCTTCAGGCAGCATCAGAAACTTCTCACCCCAGGAGGAACACATGAGGGGCCAGGCACTTGTGGCTCCAACAGGTTCTGAAAATTATAGAAAATAAAAACTTAGTTTGCAGCTTAGGTTATTTATTGGAAACTCCGTATAGATTATTAGAACAGGTGGTCAATTACCAGAGCCCTGTTTCCTTTAATGAGTGCCTCAGGGCCAAATGCAGGCAAGCTGGAAAACCTTGCACCCCCAGAGAAAATACACAGTGCCGCTGTCATATTATTGCTTCAAAATGTATGGATGTGCATGAAAGCAAATAAATCACTGACCACCTCAGGTATGCCAGAAACAAGGAGGGAACTGAGAGCTAAAAGAAGGAATCAAGCTTTAGAAAGATAGAAAAAGCTCCAGCCCAACAACTGAGTCCTCTGCATCAAACCAAATGCCCAAAGGGAAACACTAAAAGCTCTCTAGCAGGTGCTGCTCAGCAGCTGGCCCTCAGTCACCTCTAAGATTTCATTCTCAGCCCACTCATCACTGCAGGTAGATGAACATGATTTTATTCTTTTTTTGATTCTGAAGGCCCTGAAGGATCTTGTTTGAACTCAAGGTAACATTACTCATTCTGTTCAAAGCTCTGGGGAGAAAATATTCCCTTGTTCAGAGCTGGAGACTCATTAGTACTGAGGGACCTTCGAAGGCGCAAATATGTGTCTGAAATTAACCCATCACCACTGCAACTATTTTGAGAATTTTCTTACAATATAAGCTATAGGAGCAAAAACAAAGATAATCTTTATTATTATTCCGGTTCTCTCATTTTGCCTTCTCTTGCTAAATTTTGTTTATATTGCACAAAACTTGTAGAACAGTATTTACTTTATATCTGCCTTCCCTCAGCTTCCTCTAAGAAGGGCTTTACATTTTTTGCCTCTGTATGTCCTCTTAGCAAGGAACAACTATTAGTAAAAAGATGACAACGGACTGGGGAGACATCTCAGTGGCAGAGCATATACCTTATATGTGTAAGGCTCTAGATTCAATCCTGGGTACCCCAGCCATTCACAGAGAAAAAATATGACTTAGGATGTAGAAAGGTAATGAATATATGCTTGGTTTTCCTAAAGTCAGGTTCATAGAGTACAATCACTTGAAAATGCCTCACATTTTAGCATCCGCTGCACTCTGTTTTAGTACTCTTCACTTACCAGGAGCTTTTGAGTAAGTTTCTATTTTAACTTCACATAATATTCAACTATGACCATTTTATCAGCAAAGGATTTTAACATGTTGCAAATCTTCCATTGAGTCTTCAGGCCCTGAAAGGATCTTATGAGGACTGAAGGTCCTATTTTATTACACTGACAGAGTTAAATTCTATAGGGAGAAAACAAATATTTCAGAGTTTGGAGTGGGAGGGGGAGAAAGGGTGTTTTGTTAGTTGGTAAGTCTCCTAGATAAAAGGTCATTTAATTGTAGATTCTTCCTCAAGGCTATATGAGGGGGTTGCCCCTTAACAAAGGATAAACCAGCACAGAAGGTTCTTCCCCAGTCTCCAGTTCATAGCCCAAGGCTTTGCACTCCTCCCCACCCCCAGCCTTCCCAGCTACATCCTTTATCCTCTCTGTTTTCCCAAAAACTGCATTTGTTTCCTCTCTGGCATATCACATTTTCTAGAGCTTTCTGTGCATATGTTCCACCAGAAGCTCCTCAAGTCATAAAAAAAATCATTTAACTGCAATTCCTGTAGGCTCAGCAATACCATAGAATCACTATTTCTCACATTATTGATAAAATAAGGAAACACTTCACCAATTCAGCTGTAGCATACCCTCAAGTCTTAAGACTCATGTTTCTATTCATAGACTTTCATTATGTAAGGCTTTCATAGACAGGGTAAAGAATTTTTGTATTCAAGGAAATTAAGAACAGTAGAAAATAGGGGACTGGAGAAAGAAAGAGCACAGCAAATAAGGCACTTGCCTTGCACATCACCAACTCTGTTTGATCCTGGGGCAGGATATGGTCCCCCAGCCCTGCCAGGAATTATTACTAAGCACAGATTCAGGAGTAAACCCATGCACCACTGGGTGTGACCAGAATTTTGACAGACAGACAGACAGACAGACAGACAGAGGAAGGAAGGAAGGAAGAAGGAAGGAAAGAAAGGAAGGAAGGAAGGAAGGAAGGAAGGAAGGAAGGAAGGAAGGAAGAAGGAAGGAAGGAAGGAAGGAAAGGAAGAAGGAAGGAAGGAAAGGAAGGAAGGAAGGAAGGAAGGAAGGAAGAAGGAAGGAAGGAAGGAAGGAAGGAAGAAGGAAGAAGGAAGGAAGGAAGGAAAGAAGGAAGGAAGGAAGAAAGAAAGAAAGAAAGAAAGAAAGAAAGAAAGAAAGAAAGAAAGAAAGAAAGAAAGAAAGAAAGAAAGAAGAAGAAAGAAAGAAAGAAAGAAAGAAAGAAAGAAAGAGAAAGGAAGGAAGGAGAGAAACAGAGAGACAGAAATAAAAAGAGAGTAGCAGAGAGAGGAGAGAGAAGCAGAGAGAGAGATGCAAAACAGACAAATTTGCTCATCAAGCACATGTTCTCCCTTGAACAAGGGAGAATTTGCACATCTCTTTGTCTCTGCTTTTCCCGCTTGGGTGAAATCTGTTCTCTCTTGAACACTTGTTTCTCCCTTTCTTTCCCCTCACATCTAAGTAAGTTTTAATAAAAACTACTTACTTCAGAGGAGCAGAGCGATAGTCTAGAGGATAGGGCATTTGCCTTGCACGCAGTCAACCTGGATTCATTCCTGGCATCCCATATGGTCCCCTCGAGCACCACCAGGAGTAATTCCTGAGTGCAAAGCCAGGAGCAACCTGAGCATTGCCAGGTGTGACCCAAAATGACAAAAATTAAAGATTATCTTGCTTCATTATTTCACCCCTTCCTGAAATTCCCTTCTCTGAAGAATGTGACAGACTTGGATAACCTATGCCAGGTTGGGTTATCTACAGAGAGAAATACCCCGCTCCAGCTTGTGTCTACAGCTTCTCCATGAATGGGGTTTTAGGAATCATGGCCCACACCAGGCAGAACAAGAGAACTCCAGGCTACGCTTGACGGCAGCCCCTGAAGACCAGTGTCCCATCTGTGCAAGTGCTCCAGACTGACTCTACCACTTCCACCCACACCAAGCATTTCCCTAAGTGCAGTTGACATTGGTGAGTCCAACCAAGAGGTGAAAGTACTCGAGTCTACCTCCTCGCCTCCCACTTTACCAAGACATCTCAGCAACAAAATAAAGAAAGAAGCCATATGTCACTGAACAAGGAAGCCCGTTTCCATAAAATTCTGGCTCCAGTTTAGACTGAGGGAGACTAAGATAATGAACAATGCCTGAGGCAAATGCCAGAAAGACTCAAACCAGCTTGACCACTCTAAAGCCCGAGTTTCATTTAAAACAGTCTACACACACACACACACACACACACACACACACAATCTCTCTCTCACACAAACCCTTTAATACAAAAACACAAAATCTTTAACTTTATGCATTATCTCTAATACACAAGACACATTTTTATATAAAAACCCACAAAATGAGCCATAGTTAACTTACTCCTATATTGTTTCTCCCACATGAGACTACTTTTCCTTTCTTCTACTTTCCAATAAACTTTTCAAGGAAGGAAGGAAGGAGATAGGGAGGGAGGGGGGGAGGGAGGAAGGGAGGGAGGGAGGGAAGGAGGGGAGGGAGGGAGGGAGGCAAGAAAGGGAGGGAAGAAGGAAGGGAGGAAGGGAGGGAGGAAGGGAAGAAGGGAGGAAGGGAGGAAGGGAGGAAGGGAGGAAGGGAGGGAGGGAGGGAGGGGAGGGAGGAAGGGAGGAAGGGAGGAAGGGAGGAAGGGAGGAAGGAAGGAAAGGAAGGAAGGAAGGAAGGAAGGAAGGAAGGGAAGGAAGGAAGGAAGGAAGGGAAGGAAGGAAGGAAGGAAGGAAGGAAGGAAGGAAGGAAGAAGGAAGGAAGGAAGGAAGGAAGGAAGGAAGGAAGGAAGGAAGGAAGGAAGGAAGGAAGGAAGGAAGGGGAGGCAGGGAGGCAGGGAGGGAAAACAAACCAGATAGAGCAATAGTTTTCCAGTCTCACGGGCTTCAAAAGAACCTTGTCACACGTCAGGCTTTGCCTTCTCATAACCCAGGGAGCTAAGAGGTAAATGTTTTTCTTCCAACTCTTGGCCATGACCATTACCTGCAAAATGATGGTTCAAACAAGAGAGGACAAAATCCTTGAACTCCTATGCAAGCGTGGTCAGCACCTCCGCATTCAATCCTTCCAGTCGCAGAGGAAGCATCACATACCCTCGTTGAGCACAGAGGAGCCAGGACCTAACCTTTACTCTTCCCCCCCAACACCTCTTGCCTTTCTCCTTTCTCTGTATTCACACCACTCTGCAAAACTTAAGAAAACCCTCAGAAGTTTCCAACACAATTCTGACCCCTTGAGGAGGGTCAAAAGTTAACACTCCCTTTTCCTTTCCTCAGATCTCTTTTTCTTATTTCATGCAGTGTTGCAGGACTCCTAAGGGCCGCTGCATCTGCTCTGGATTGCCTCCCGCAGATCACTCCGTAGATAAGGGGGTAGTCTAAATGTGGCAGTTTATCTGACCATGTATGCTGTACTAGCTGGTATAAATATTCTCCCATGCTATCACAATCATCGTGGGACTAGCTAGATCTTACCAGCATATTAGCCTGGCCACGTAAGGACACCTAAGTAATTAGACCAGAGAGAAATGCTGTTTGCTTCCAAACAAACAAGCATGGCTCCCTGATAAAATATAAAACTACAATGAAGTAGAGGAGACTTGTGAAGGCTTGGAGAAATATTTAACTGGCATTGGTGTTGATCTTTGGTACAGTGACATGCCATCTCAGAAACCCCCTTCTCTACATTTCAAAGGCATTCCGGCTCAAAACATTAGCACAGTAAAGGCCCTAGGTGAGATGCAGGGAGGGGACTACCTAAGGGCATTGGACCCTCCCTGCTTTCCATAACAATGGGAGGAAGGTCTGAGTTGCTGGGGGGTATAAACTAGCCGGTTCCCGCTCTCCCAGGTTTCTTCTTCCCAGTGGGATTTCGCCTTGTGAGCGATTATTCCCCTTGGAAGTTTCACACGTGGTGGTTGCCATCTTGGCCTACACGTGGCTGGGGTTCTAGCCTGGAATCCTAAGCATCGGGTTTTTTCCTTTTGCTGATTTGTATGCCTGAACCTGTGATAAGTAAAGTCTTTTAAAACCTCATCGGATCCCTGAGTGCTCATCCATTCCTCGCCGGCTCCGGAGGTAGAAGGGAACTTCGCTTCCCGGCACTGTCGGGGGACGCGGAGCGCCCGACAATGCAGTAAAAAAAAAAAAAGGGGAAGAAAACAGCAGGTCATAAAGATATTCTGCCCCGTTGCCTGTTTCCTCAGGATGCTATTGATGACTTGTGTCTGCCCTGAGGGAAACTTGACTTGGGGGTGTTCAAGCCCGAGCTCAGCTGAGTCACCCAAACTCCTGAGGTTCCTCGTGCCGGCTCTGACTCCCCAAAACAAAGCTGCTATTCGAATATAGAGTCCACTATCATCATAGAAATTCAGTTCTGTTTTTAAATATTTCAAAAAAATGTTGAGTGGCCAGAGTAATAGCACAACAAGTAAGGCACTTGCCTCACACAGGGCCAGTCTGGGTCCGATCCCCAGCACCCTATATCATTCCCTGAGTCCACCAGGAGCAATCCCTGAGCACAGAGCCAGATAGAAAGAAGCCTTGAACACAGCTGCCTGTGGTCCCAAGAGCCAAAAAACATTATGAATATCAAGAGCATGTTTTAAGTGGTGTAGGACATCCTCAAGCCAAACAGAACTCTTGAACCAGAGAAATGCCAGCATAGATTACTCCAACATTTGCCATGTACAACTATTGTGCTTGTTGGTGAATCATCCTCAGTGAGGAATTTGACAGCAATTATCCAAAACATCATTTTAGACTTCCAAATGGTACACTAGACTATTTACTGAGTCATGGAAAGTCTCCTATTTCCAATATTGCCCTTGAGTTCTTAAGGTTAGTCAGAGACAAGCATATTTCTTCTCTGGGAAACTAAAGAGGTTAGAGGAATTTAAACAAGAACAAATGCTAGATATTCACTGTGAAGTCCCAATACAGTCATCTCTTATACCTTTTATTTCCTATGATGGCAACAAACTATTACCTAGAATATTGGTCACTGTAGCAGAGCACTGTTGGTGCACAAGATGGTAAAATTAAGTAGTTTCCTTGAAAGATTAGAATCAACAGCATAACAGTTTTTTAATAAAAAATCAAACTACTGATATTTAATTGTTTAGAGATATAAAATACAAGTAACTTTAAAATGGCACTATAATTAAATTTCTTTAAATGACCTATCATAATTAAATTTGCTAAAATAATTTCCAAATTGTTTTTTATAACTATTTAACCTAACTTACTTATTGGACTTCCCTTGCTTTTATATTAGAGCATTTCCCATAATCTCTTACCAATTCTCAAGGTCTCTTAATATAAGAATATTAGCCTCATGTGTTACAAATATTTAATTGGTTTCATTATGACTTTTACTTATAGGGTTTAAGCGAGTTTCTTTATAATTGGTATTATTTTCCTTCTTGTGTTATCCATTTTGCTTCCCCCTGAAAAAAAATTTTATCTAATATTTTTATAGATGTTTTCAATTATTTACTTATTTTAAAGAAACAAGAATCAAATCAGGGCCTCACACATGGTAAGCATATGTTCTACCACAGCTGAACTCTTGTTGAATTTATTAACATTTTAACTATTTTTGTTGACTGCCTGGATTTACAAAACTTTATTATATTTTAATGCACACATCATCTGATACCATACCATCACCAGTGTGCCTGCTCCTCTCACTACCCACCCTACCCCGTGTAAGCTCAGTTCTATAGATAAAATCTCCAGCTTCAATAACTTTGGCTATTTTTGTTCCCTTACTATGCTTCTTTATATCCCAAATGTGAGAGAGGGTTTTTTTTTTCATTTATTATGGAGCTGGTGACACCAACAAACATGACTAAAGCTAAACTAATATTTCACAAAATTTTAAAGCTAAAAAACATTTTTTGAGAATTGCATATTTCTTTTTGTATGTAAAATTTTAAATTGAGTGAATAATTCTATGCTAAAACATATTTAAATTAAATAAGTACTACAAATACATAATTTAGCAAGAGTGAGAATATAAAAATTTGAAGTGAAAATATGAAGAGGCCTATAAAAATGTGTTTTCACAGAATGATAGCACTTATATGTGGTATCTATAACAACTGGATGAAGAAATGCAATGTGTTAAAGGGGGATGTCCAAATCAACCTGGTTTCAGAGTATAGGGAGAAGTACAGAAAGTGGGGAAGTGGGGACACAGATGAGAAGCAACAGGGCCAGGTCAGGGAATTCAGGTACAAAGGTTGTGTTAAGGAATGATAGAGCCAAATATCCAAACCAGAGTCAACAACACTGAAATCAAGAGACCCAGACTTTAGCAACAGAGTTTAGAAAAGTGCCTTTCAAGAGGGGGGGGAAGCAGGGGGAGTAAATATGGGGAGGGAACCTGGAATAAATTGACTCAGGTTTTGGGATACATGCTTCAATATTGAATGCTTAAAATCCATATATAACTTTGTAAAATACAGTTCTTTAATTAAAAAAAAACCAAGTGCATTTTATCCTAAACAATGAATGTAGAGTTTATGTTTAAAAATACTTTATTATAGATAATGCTTACGTTTTTTTTAAGTATTTTATTATACCACTGTGAGATATACAATTACAAAGATATACAATTAAAAAGTTCATATTTGGGTTTTGGTCATACAGTGTTCCAGCACCCATCCCTCCACCAGTGCCCATCTCCCACCACCAACGTCCCGGTTCCCCCCCCTCCCGAGCCCTCCTCCATGGCAGGTTCTTTATTTCTTTCCCTTTCTCTCTCTTTCTCTTTTCCTTCCCTTCCAGACTATGGACTACAGAACATACATTAAAGGGTTGTCATGTGTATCTTTTTGCCTCTATTTAATGCTCAGTTCTAGGTTGGCATTAGTACCCTCGACAATTGTTAGCACACTGTTGCATTTTCTGTCTTACCTAGCCTCTGACTCCCACACATTTGTGATAATTTCAACCTTTGACAAGACCTCCTGATATATGTTTCACTTGACCTTGGATATTGGTATCATAATATGTACATATATATATTTATGTCATGCAAATAAATGCAGTCATTCTGTATCTGTCTCTCTCCTTCTGGCTAATTTCACTCAACATAATCTTCTCCATGTCCATCCATTTATAGGCAAATTTTATAACTTCATTTTTCCTAACAGATAGTGCTTAAGTTTTTCGTGAAGTAAAAGAATATAATAGAAATATTCATTGATGCAAAAGATCACCTCAGTAGACAAAGAACATTCCATGTAAATTAA
Organism: Cryptotis parvus; assembly: GCA_021461705.1. Lineage (NCBI taxonomy): Eukaryota > Metazoa > Chordata > Mammalia > Eulipotyphla > Soricidae > Cryptotis > Cryptotis parvus. The sequence continues at coordinate 57,801 of JAJIBD010008244.1, forward strand.
AGAGTAATTCATTATTCAGAAAAGTATAAAATACTTTAGCAGGTGAGGAATAAACAGACCTATCTTACTCTTGCAGAGAACTACCATAAGCACTATGAGTGGATGCCATACTCAGTGGCAAGGTGCTGAGAAGTTTGTTTTGCCTTTTAAGAAAGCCCCTTTACACACTTGGTTAAGTTGATTCCTCATCCATAGTCTGGAGGGAAGGAAGGGAGAGAGAGAGAGAGAGAGAGAGAGAGAGAGAGAGAGAGAGAGAGAAATAAATGGGGGACCTGCCATGGAGGTGGGCTGGGGAGGGGGAGGAAACCGGGTAATTGGTGGTGAGAGATGGGCACTGGTGGAGGGATGGGTGCTGGAACACTGTATGACCAAAACCCAGGTATGAACTTTTTAATTGTGTATCTTTGTGATTGTGTATCTCACGGTGGTATAATAAAATACTTTTTAAAAAAACAGAGCTACAAACCAAAAAAAAAACTCTGTATCATTCCTTCAAATCAGATGATCATCTAGTCAGAGTATTCTTGATGAGGTGTTCTCTTTATTGATTGTTTTCATTATTGCCCACCTTTCTCTTCTGGTTTGTATCTCACTTGATAGAACTGTGTGAATCGTATAGGCTTTCTTTTGTATGCAAGCTCCCTTTTTTTGATCTTGCTGCTTTCAATGTTGTTTCTATCTTTGGCTTTTGTCATTCAGATTATAATGTGTCTTGAAATTTTTCTTTATGGGTCTATTTGTGCTGAGTCATTTCTGGTCTCTTGGAGCTTGGTTCCTGCACTTTTCAAAATCTGGGAAATTGTTACCTATGATTCTTTGGTTCCTCACAGAATTTGCCTTCCTATTCTTCAAGGACTCCAATGATTCTTATATTGCTCCTCTTGAGCTAATCCTATAGTTCTCTGCATGCTGTTCATTTCTTTACAGAATTTCCCCCTCTTCTATTGTTTTCAGGAAGTTTTCTGACTCTCCTCCTGTAGTTACTTGATCTTTTCCTCAGCTGTGATTATTCTGATGCTCATCTCCTCTGGTGCATTTTATATCACCACCATATTCTGCATTTCTGAAACCACTGAATGTAGTATTATCATTTTCAGTCTCTTACTCTCTTGAGATTTTCTGACTAACTGTGCCATCATTTCTTTGACCTCATTAAACATCCTCACCATGGTGTCATTAGAATCATTCTTTGAGGTTTTATAGTGATGGTTCGGACTGCTAGAGCCTTAGATGTTATTAGTTGAAGTCACTGAACTTGGGGAGTTTTGCCTGTCTTCTACATTATGTATGCTGTGTTTCTGATGTGTTGGGGTTTAATCTTTGTAATTATCCACTTGTAGGAGATGTGAAGGTGGTCAGCTGAGAAAATGGCAGAGAGGCATAGGAATGGAGACTGATAGGACTCAGTTAAGAAGCAATTAATCACTTCCAGATCAAAAAAAAAAGCCCCAGGATATAGGCTGGGAGGTTAACCTCATTTTGGAGATAAGGGTGGGGGAGGTGTGATGAGCGAACAGAAGTTCAAGAGATATGGAAGTGGATTATTGATAAAATGGCAGTGGGGGTCAGTCTTGAATCTATTTTAATAAATAATGTAAGGAGGGACTGGAGCAATAGTTCAGCAGGTAGGACGTTTGCTTTGCACCCAGCCCAAGAGTTCAATCTCAGCCATCCCATATGGTCCCCTGAGCACAGCAGAGTCAGGAGTAGCCCCTGAGCATTGCTGGGTGTGACCCCAAAAAAAGCAAAAAAGTAAGGGATTTTATCACTGACCCAAAATTAAAGTGACTTTAAATTGGTGCCCTTTAAGTCAGGGAGACTGACAGTACAATGCATATAATGCTTGTGTGCCTTGTGGCCAGCCAGGGTTCCATTCCCAGCACCCCATATGGTCCCCTAAGCCCACTAGAGTGATCTCTGAGTGTAGAGTGAGAGTAAGGCCTGAGCACTGCCAGGTATGATCGCCCCAAAAAAAATTCATGTTCCTCAAACTTTGTCAGTTGATGACTCCTCACCCTTTCTCCCATGTCAAAAATTAACTTGCATTTGGATTTTCCCAAAATCAAATAAATAATCATGATCATGAAAAAATAGCTTAATAAGCTTCTTCTAGTGAGTCACTAATTCCATAAGTATTTCTTTCTGTTTTATCATCTTCAGAGACGTTTTCATTGCTGTTATTGGATGTCTTCCTTGGATCCATAAAATTTGAAGGGGATTGTCTTTATCTACATTCATATAATATATAATCAGCTTTATAGCTATAATATGTCAACTGGTGGCTAATCTTAACTACCTGTCTCTTTCTGATTTAGTTCTTGGGGTACCTACTTTATTTTCTAAAGCTGTACTTACTAATTCACTTAAATATGTGCTAATCCTGAACTAAAATGATGTAGGAAGGAAGCAGAAAGACTTTATCCACAAAGAGGTTTCATCAAGACTACAAATACAAACATATAAATAACTATCTGTTTATCACAGCTCTCTGTTGCAATATAAATTACCTCCAAAACTTAAAAGCCTTAAACAACATTAAACATTTATTTTGCCTCACAGTTTCTATGAGTTAGAAATCCAAGTTACAACTTGACTGGGCATTTATAGTTCACAGTCCTTGTGACATTATAGTGAATCAATGGTGAGGGTTATGGTCATCTAAAGATAGGCTTCCTGGGGCCGGAGCGATAGCCCAGTGGGTAGCACGTTTGCCTTGCATGCGGCTGGCCCATGCTGGCCTGGTTCGATCCCCAGCGTCCCATATGGTCCCCGACGACCGCCAGGGAGTAATTCCTGAGTGCAGAGCCAGGAGAAACCCTGAGCATTGCTGGGTGTGACCCAAAAAAAAAAAAAAAAAAAAAATAAAGATAGGCTTCGAAAATGGTCAACTCATATAACTATCCTTTTGATGTGGACTAGTGGCAGAGGCCTCAGTTTCCCTACAAATGAGCCTGTCCTCGGAGCTTCTTACAACATGGTGTCACTACAGCATGGTGATGGATTTCTCCACAGTAAGAAATCCAAGGAAATAAACACTGACATTCTTTTAAGATCAAATTGCAGTAGTCACTGTGCAGCAGATATCTAAGTTGTACAGATACTCAGGTATCTCTGAGTTTAATCCAATTTCTCAGGAAGAATCTTATGGTACGTTTTGCTCATCATGGACCCAAATTTTTCTGATGTAAGAGAGCAAGAACAATTATATGATCAACTTCATACTCATGAGGTTATGACAAAGCATACTGTCAGGACATGCAGAAAATAATGATATTTAAAAAGGTAATTAGAAACTAAGAGAAACTGATTAGGAGAGGGAAATGGCTGATATCTCTAGTACAAACCCTTGGTGGGCATCATTTTGGTTAAATCTAGCAAAATAATCCATACACAAAACTCAGGTTTTAAGAGCCTTTTTGAAATGTGCCCCTTTTTCTAAAAGAAATAGAAATAAATCTATTCAGTGTGTAGACATACAACTTGCAACTTCTTTTAGATGTCAAACAAACATCTATATATACAGACACATACACAAATAAATTATGAATAATGCTGGTTAATGACCAAATCAGGAAAGAAAATTACCAACAAGCAAATTGCTATGGGGCTAACAATTTTATTCTCAAAATAGATTCAGTAATTGAGCTGTTCTTTCAATTACACAAACCCTGCATTTTATAGGAGGAAGTCAATTTCAACACATGTTCACACACATTTATAATAACCTTCTGCACTAGATCATTGACAATGTTCTTCCAATAAATGCATCTATTCTAAACCATCTCACCAATCAACTAAAAGAATTCTACAACAAATCTCTTGCCTTCAGGATTGCTAAGAACCTGTTCTAAAGGTAGGCCTGCTCTGTGGCAAACTACTTATTTAGTTGTTTCTAAAGCACCATCTCCTTAATATTGAATATTTGATAAAAATGTTTCTTTAGTCTCTTAATCACATAATTTTTATTCTGTGAGCTATAAAATAAATATGAACAATTTTGGAGGAGTCTGGGGATAGTTCAAAGGGCTGGAGCACAGTCTTTGCATATGGAGACCCTAAGTTTATCACTTGGTACTGCACAGTCCCCAAGCACCACCAAGTATATCTCCAGGGGCCTGAGCACTGTATGGAGGTTCTCTCAGTGCTCAACAAAGATTTTGTTTTGCTTTTTGTGGGTCACACCCGTCAATGCTCAGAGGTTTCTCCTGGCTCTGCACTCAGGAATAACTCCTGGCGGTGCTCGGGGGACCATATGGGATGCCGGGATCGAACCCGGCCCGCATGGGCCGGCCGCATGCAAGGCAAACGCCCTACCCACTGGGCTATCGCTCCGGCCCCAACAAAGATATTTTCTATCACATAAAATTTTGGTGCAAGTGGATAGTGCAGGAACATATTACCAGTATAACATTTCTTTTCACTTAAATAAGTAAAACAAAATTTGTATAGCATAATATTATTGGCTGAATGTTGTTCCCCTAAAATACATATATTCAAGTTCTAACACTCATTGCCTCGGAATTACTATGTTGAAGGAAGATCTTTAACATGGTGATAAAGTTACAATGGAATCCTTATTTATTTATTTATTTATTTGTTTATTTATTTTTTTGCTTTTTGGGTCACACCTGGCGATGCTCAGGGGTTACTCCCAGCTCTGCCCTCAGGAATTACTCCTGGAAGTGCTTAGGGGACGATATGGGATGCCAGGGATTCAACCCGGGTTGGCAGTGTGCAAGGCAAATGCCCTATGGGCTAGCCTATGGCTCTGACCCTACAATGGGATCCTTAAGGTGAACTCTAATCCAATTTGCCTAGTTACATAAGAGGAAGCCGGGCTTCAGGGATGACATGCAAACAAAGGGAAGATGATACTAGGTTAAAATGAGAGGGTCGACTATAAGCCAAGGAGGGAAACCTCAGAAAATGCCAATCTTGCTGGCATTTTCTTCCAAAATTCAGTACTGTAAAAACTATTATTGCTACAGTCCCTCAACCTGTGGTATTCTGTCTTGGCAGGCTTAGAAAACTAACATAACTGGATGGATGATTTCACTGTATCACTGTATCACTGTCTTCCCATTAATCATCGATTTGCTCGAGCGGGCACCAGTAACATCTCCATATGACCTGTCTCATGAAAGTAGAGCCCAAGGGCACCTGCTTGCTCCAGGAACATAAAGAGCCTCAAACCATTCCATCAGGTCATGGGAATGAGGTCTATAATTGTTACTGGTATTTGGCATATCAACACGGGTAGCTTGCCAGGCTCTGCCATGCGGGTAGCATACTCTTGTCGTCATCTCAAAATCCAGCATTTATTGATGAACCATGCAGCTGCTAGCAGCCGCGTGAGCCGGGCTGTGATAAGCTGGTCTGCTGGAGTGGAGTTCTGACGGGGGGAAGTCCGGATGTGGAAAATGGAGGTCCTCATGGAGTGGAGGGTCATCTGGCTTGTTGTGAGGCTCTGCTGGGCCAGATTAAAAAGACTGCAGCAGGGTGGATCTCGATGAGCCGGGCTGTGATAGGCTGGTCTGCTGGGTGCAGTTCTGACGAGGAGGAAGTCCGGATGTGCAAAATCTTGCTGATGGAGGTCCTCATGGAGTGGGAGGGTCGCCCCCACTCCATGATAAATAAATGAATGATTTATTTATCAAAAAGTAGAAGTCTATCAATGGGATTCAACAATTATTTTCTGCTTCAAATTTTTCATGGTATGGTACAAAGGAATCAATAAACAAACTACAGTCCAAACTTGAATTCTTACTACAAGTTCATCTCTCTGGCAGACCCAAGAACCAAGATGAACAAGAAGTCACCATACCCATCAAGGGCTCCAATATCTAGCAAGGAGTCAAACTCATGAGCTAAGTGGCTGTGGTATGTTCAAGTACTCAGGAACTCCTCTGGGAGAAATGCAAGTGCTTCTGGTGAACTGGAAGAAAAGACACATCAAAAAGTTCACAGTTCCTAGGAAAAACAGCAATATTTCTTGTGATATTTTAATTATTTCTTAATAAAAGTAATCTTTGAAAACAAATAAACCCTAATATAATTTTCAGCAAAAGCAGCAGAACATCCACTATCCTAAATGAAAATGGAATAGACATTTGCTGGTGATTAAATTGAAAACTCTAAATATGAACACTGAACATTTTCCCATATCTCCTTTTAAATCAAATTTGTGCTATTTCCTCTTATGGCATGAGTCCTTTCCTAAAGTAGTTATACTTCAAGAACCACCTGTTCAAGGGGGCTTTCAGTGGGCATCTCAGTGATCAAACTAGCCATTTTATAATACTTACATGTGAATTCCATGTATTAGGACAACACTTTCAAGCCATAGGTGAGCTGAACTAATATTCCAAGAACTCGCCAATTTACAAAAAATCATGTATGTCCTATAAATTCCATCATATGTCTTAAGACATTATAAAAATTCTAATACTCCACAGCAGTAAAGAATTTTTAGAGTTTACATCTGTGGTCTTTATTGCTTCCTCTCACTCTTATTTTATATTCTTTTCTGAAATAAGTTTTATTGATTTACCATGGTTTAATTAACTATAAAACTTGGAATGTACAAGGTCATAACTCTATATTGTGTGTATAAAACTCACAGTGCACACTGCCAAAGGTCTAGGGGCTAACACACCGCTAAACTGATGCCCCTCTTCCTATTCTCCCATTTGCTTCCCTCTCCCTTCCCCCTCTTTTATAACCACCATATTTGTTCATAGTCCACCTTTGATTGCACTTTTTAAGTGTTTGCTTTATTTTAAGTTCCATATATAGGGAAAGTATCTGGTAATTATTTTATTTGCTGACTTAATATCATTTAATGCAATCACCTGAAGTTGCATCCATGTTGCAGCAAAAAAGGCACAATGCCATCTTAATAGCTGAGTAGTATTTCTTTGTGAGCAGCTACCACAACTTCTTTATCTAGCCATTCAACATTGGAAATTTAGGTTGATTTCATGCTTTGATTAAATCAATACTGCTGCCATATATACATAGGTTAAATTCTCCTTTTAAAAAAATAGTATTTTTAAATCTTTTAGATAATTCCTGGGAGTAGTATTACTGATTCAGATGGTAATGCTATTTTTTGCTTTATGAGGAGTTTTTCATACAAAATTTTCATAGATGCTTAACCAATTTCTAATGATAATATTGTAAAGTTCCTTTTCCTCCATATCCTTGGGAGCACATGCTACTTCTAGACTTTTTTTGCTTTATCCCGTTCTCATAAGTACGTGATAATTCACTAGGGTTTTTATTTGTATACCTAATGATAAATGGTGTGAGCATCTGTTCACCTAACTGCAGGCCATCTGTATGTCTCTCAGGGAAAGTGTGTATTCAGGTTCTTGGCCCTTTATGTTATTTTTGTTATTGTTATTGACATGCATGAGTTCAAAGTATATTTTTGGACTTTGTTGGATCAGTAATATGCAAATACCTTCTCCCAGTCATAGATTGCCTTTTTGTTTCTGTGCTAGTTTTTGTCACTGTGTAAAAGTGTTTTAATATGATTAAGTCTCGCTTATTCTGCTTCTGTTTCCCTACAGGTGGAGCAAATCTACAAATACATTTCTAAATCATTACTATATACATGCTATTACTAAAAACAATATTTCAATTTAAATGCAATAGCTAGTGGCCACGATATGGATAAGCGCAGCTCTAGGTTTCGTTTGTGGTACCTGCAGAATTACTTGCCTACCTGCGCTCCAAAGCTAGTATGCCTCACTGAAAATGTTCAATTTCTATCCCCAAATAGCTCTTCTTGTTCATTAGCTTATCATATTAACTATACCACCATGCTCTGAAGTGTAATGGTATTTTTTTTTTTTTTGCTTTTTGGGTCACACCCGGCAATGCTCAG